>JAZHFQ010000098.1:0-56131 GCA_038387885.1 Spodoptera picta | reverse complement strand
TCCCCGTGGTGCACCCTGGGTACAGGTGATAGTCTCCCTAACGGAGGCGATAGGGTTGGAGTGGCTATTGCCTGTAGCTAACTTCTGGATGGGGCGGGAGAACCCAGGATGGGTTCTGGAGGCGGCGGGCTACGTGCTGGCATAAAGCCTGTGCTTCCGACGGGTAGTTTTTCCGCTCGCTTCTCTGAGCTGAACAGAGAACGGGTTGGATGAACAAGGGCGGTACCCGTTGTTCACTTACCCTGCCAACGGGTAGCATCGGGGCACGGGTTGTCCTCGATCGCAGCCGTCAGAGTCGTAATCCGGGAAGAGTTCATAGTTTTATGACTCGGAACGGGACGAGGGTCTTGGCTTGGTCGCCCGGACCGCGAGGAAGATAACCTCTATAAAAAATTCCTCCAATACCAAGTTCTGGTGCGCGGCGAGGGTATGCATGGCTGAGGAGATGTGTCAGTCGCGAGCGCACCCCCAGCTAGGGTACCGGTGGACCCTCTAGTTGGATACTAAATGTACACTTACCTAGGGACAGGGGGCACTCCCTAGGTGGACCTTTTATATCCCCCATTCTCGTGGGAATCTTATGGATACTTTAACAAATAAAAAACTAAAAGATGATGATAAGGAGGTGAAAAATTCGATTTCGAGCAAGAATAGTTCGTGTTCAGGCACGAAAGGAAGGACAACGCGGTCGCATTTTAAGCGACCGGCTACACCAATGGGAGGATTAGCAAGTGACAGTGGTGAGTCTGATTGCTCGCAAATGTCATCGGTCTCTCAAATGTCGACGGTGTCAGTAACGGCGCGGGCACGTAAGCGTACTCGAACAACGGCTAGGTCGGCGGAGGCTGCCGTAGGAGTCGAGGCTGGATCTGATAAAGACGCTTTGGAAAGACTGGCCAAAGAGAACACAGACCTACGATCTCAGGTAGCTAGCCTCAAAGAAGCTGTTGCTGCACTACAAAACCAGCTTAACTTACTATCCCAACCGGGAGAAAAACCAAAGTCGTCGGTGCCTGGTCTAGCACCAAATGTGGAGGCTGAACTTCGACGCTCCATCGCCATAGAGATTGGCACTATGATGGACGCGAAGCTAACCGCTCTAGAGGGCAGATTGCTGCCAGAGAAGTCGGTACGCCCAGCTCTCGCCTCAGATGTCAGGAGACTTGTTGCCTCTGAGCCAGTCCAGACGGAGGCGACAGTCGGAAAGAAGAAAAAGAAGAATAAGAAGAAGAAAACTATAGCAATCACACCAACTGTGACTGCAGCATCACCTGTAAGAGAGTCAACTTCGACTGCAAAAGATGGACTACCGGGAGCAACAAATTCCCAGGATACAACCACGTGGTCATTAGTGGTGGGACGCAAGGCCAAGAAGGCAAATACCCTACAATCGATTGCTTCATCCGCCTCTGCTGCACCGGCTAAGGTATCTAAAAAGCTGTCAGTGAAACTGCCAAAAGTTCCCGCTTCTGCAGCGATCACTGTACGTGTAAGGGAGGGTGCAACCATAGGTCTTGGGGAAATACTTGCTGAGGCAAGGAGACGAATCAGTCTCTCAGAGTTCGGTATCACTAGTGACTCATGCCGTGAGAAACGTGCTGCTGATGGTGGGATTGTTTTCATGATCTCAGGTGAAGATTCTTCTTTCAAGGCTGATCGTCTCGCAAGTCGTATGCGGGACGTCCTTAGGGAATTTGAGGTGCAAATTGGACGTCCGACTAAAATGGCTGAGGCAAGGGTTATGGACTTGAACGACGCTGTAACCCCAGGGGAGGTGGCAGCGGCCATTGCTAAGGCGGGTGGATGTTCCACGGAGGAAATTAAAATGGGTGAAATCCGACGTCCCCCTTCTTCCTTGGGGCATGTATGGGTTCGTGGCCCTTTGGTGGCTATGAAAAAACTGGCGTCTGACAAGCGTATGCCATTAGGATGGACGTCAGTTAGAGTCGAAGTTCTGGAGCCACGTCGCATGATGTGCTACCGCTGTTTTGAGCCAGGACACGTCAGGCGTATGTGTACCAATTCTGTGGACCGGAGCTCACAGTGCTATGCCTGCAGTGGTGACCACAAAGCTCGTGAGTGTACCTCGCAAAGCTTGAAGTGTCCGGTATGCTCAGACCAGGGTCGCCCTGCAAACCACCGTCTTGGAGGAAAACAATGTAATCCTCAAAAGAAACGGTCGCAAAAGAAACTGCAAGAGATGTCAGCTGCACCTCAAAGTGTAAGCACCCCAGAGGAAATGGACACGTCACATTCCCAGCCCTGAAAGTCTTGCAATGCAACTTGAACCACTGCCGCAGTGCGCAAAATTTATTCATGCAAACCGTTGCGGAGTGGTCGGTTGCATTGGTAGTAGCAGAGCCCTATGGTCTCCAGGATCATTCTCGCTGGTTCCGTGATACAGTAGACTCGGTTGCAATTTACTGGGCTGGAGGGGGTGGTGAGCCTCATTGTACCTTGTTAGACAGGGGCCAGGGAATTGTGGCTGTCGAGTGGGGACCAATAGCCGTGGTGGGATGCTACGTGTCTCCAAATATCTCTCTCATTGAATTCGAGAGATACTTGGATGGTGTAGCTAATTGCATTCGGCACAAATGCTCACCCTGTCCAGTATTAATCCTGGGCGATTTTAATGCTCACTCCAGAGCATGGGGTAACACTCGGGATAGGCCTAGGGGACATGCAGTTCAGGACTGGGCGGCTTCACTTGGCCTTTGTCTCATGAACCGAGGATCTATTGCCACCTGTGTTCGGTGGCAAGGAGAGTCAATTGTAGACATAACATGGGCGTGTCCTTCTCTAGCCTCCAGAATTATGAACTGGAGGGTGGCTGAGGAGATAGTTACGCTTTCCGACCACCGCCACATTGTGTTCGAAGTGGCATCCAGTCCATCCGATAGGCGAAGTCGTCCCAGTTCTAACCCACCGGCACGCCGTTGGGCCCTCAAAAAGCTCGATCGCGAATTACTCATTGCAGCTGCCAACGTTGTTGCCTGGCCCGAAGATGGTTCCCAAGGGATCTCGCCCTATCCAGAAGAAGAGGCTGCTTGGTTTCGGGACAAAATGACTTCAATCTGCGACGCTTCTATGCCCCGAGTCAAGTGTAGCCAACGTCCTGGAGCGGCTTACTGGTGGTCAGCAGACATTGCACAGTTGCGTGCTGTCTGTCTGAGGCACCGACGTCAGTTCCAACGCACCCGACGCAGAAGACAACCGAGCGCCACGGAAGAGCAAATCACTAGAGCCTATAGAGCATACAGGGAGGCAACTATGGCTCTCCAACGTGCCATTGCAGATGCCAAGTCTCGGTCCTGGAGGGAACTCATTGAGGGGCTGAATAGAGATCCTTGGGGAAGACCGTACCGTCTGGTGATGGGTAAACTGCGCCCGTGGGTTCCCCCCCTTACGGAGACCATTGATCCGGATCTACTGGAAAGGGTGATAAATACACTCTTCCCAGTGGTTATAGACAGTCCCTCACTACCCCAACCATTATCAGATTGGTCCCCTGACTTAGGGGTAACAGAAGGAGAGTTAGACCGAGCTGTGCGTAGATTGAGTGCGCGAAACACCGCGCCTGGCCCGGATGGTGTCCCTGGCCGTGCGTTGGTATTGGCTCTAGGTGCTCTAGGGGACCGTCTGAGGCGGTTGTTCAATAGCTGTCTTCAGTCAGGCGTGTTCCCCATCCGTTGGAAGGAAGCCGGATTAGTCCTCTTAAAGAAGCAAGGCAGGCCCGCAGAATCACCCTCTGCATATCGTCCCATTTGCCTGCTCGACGAGGTTTCCAAGCTCTTTGAAAGAGTGATTGCTGAAAGGCTCGTCGGGCACCTGTCGCTAGTTGGTCCCGATCTGTCTGAGAACCAATATGACTTCCGGCAGCAGCGTTCCACAATAGATGCGATACTGCGCGTCCGCTCGCTGTCGGATCAGGCAGTGTCCCGGGGTGGGGTTGCGTTGGCGATAAGCCTAGATATCGTAAACGCCTTTAATTCCCTACCCTGGAAGGCAATCAGGGAGGCTCTTGTTCATCACAGGATTCCTTCCTATTTGCAGAATATTGTCGGGGCTTATCTGCACGACCGGAACATTCGCTATGTGGGCCGGGACGGTAGCGTCCAGCGAAGGGAGATTACATGCGGAGTTCCACAGGGATCTGTCCTCGGTCCTTTATTGTGGAACCTCGCTTATGATGCGGTCCTGCGTGTCGAACTTCCCGCTGGTGTCCATGTCATTTGCTACGCAGATGACACGTTGGTAATGGCCAGTGGAAGTACCTTTGAGGAGACTATCCGGCTTTCAGAGCTCGGGGCGGCAAAAGTCGTGGCTTCAATCCGCGAACTGGGTTTGGAGATAGCGCCTCATAAAACTGAGGCTCTATGGTTTCATAAGCTGCCGAGGACCAAGGAGCCACCCTGTTCGTCAGTCCACGTTGGAGATGCGCAGGTCCAGGTTGGGCGATACATAAAGTATTTAGGCCTGACCTTGGATGGTCGGTGGGGTTTCGAAGAACATTTCGAACGCCTGGTCCCTCTAGTTGAGAAGGCTGTGGGTGCTCTGCACAGACTGCTGCCTAATATTGGGGGACCTCGAGAAGAAGTTCGCCGCCTCTATGCGGGTGTCGTGCGATCGATGGTCCTTTATGGGGCGCCTGTTTGGTCAGCCCGACTGTCAGGCGCCCGACGCTGTAGAGCGAAAATTTATCGTTTGCAGCGGAAAATGGCCATCCGTATCGCACGAGGGTACCGAACGGTGTCTTTTGAGGCGGCAACTCTCCTGGCTCGCTTTCCGCCATTGGATATCCTGGCGGATATGGATGCGAAAGTTTACGAACAAATTCGTGCTGTCCGCCAAAATGGCGGTAGAGTGCCAGGAGTGGCGTTCGTTAGGCTGAGGCGGCAGGAAAGGCGACACGCGCTTGAACGGTGGCGTGAGCGGCTACAAAAGCCGCAGATCTCACGCAAGCGCGTTGTCGAAGCCATTCTGCCGCATTTCGAAGCCTGGCTGAAGAGAGAGGAGCGCGTCTCCTTCAGGCTTACTCAGGTGCTGACCGGTCACGGTTGCTTTGGTGAGTACCTAAATAGGATTGGGCGAGAGGCCACGACAAATTGCCACCACTGCGGGGATGACCTGGATTCCGCACAGCACACGCTCGAAGAATGCTCAGCATGGGCCTCTGAGCGGCGCGTCCTGGTTGCCAAGATCGGGCGAGACCTGTCTCTGCCAGCGGTAGTTAAGGCTATGCTGGCAGATACAGAAAATTGGAGGGAAGTGGCCTCCTTTTGTGAGACAGTAATGTCACAAAAGGAAGCTGGTGAGCGGGGTCGCCAGAGGACCGATCCTGCACGTAGAAGGCGTCGAGGAGGTAACCACCTTGACGCCTAACACGCCGAAATCCCGCCTGCATAAACTTCAGGCGGACCTTTGGGGCCACGGGTACGTAGAGTGGGGACTCTAGGTGCCCACCCTGCGGTCTCAGGGAAGACGGTGGCACAGTGGTCACGTGCCGCCGTACACAGCAAGGCTCAAAGGATACACCCGTCTCCCTAGGGATGTGTCGTAACAGGCGTTGCACAGTGGAGGCGCCGGAGCAGGTCTCTTTTAGAGGACCCGGTGCCTCTACTCAGGTGTTGAGGGTGGCCACCGGGGTGGTTTTAGTGAGGTAAAAATCCCACACTCCCTAGTCTTTTATCCCCAAAAAGGCTGGGCGCCTTTTGAAGGTTTCCCCCCGTCATCAAAAAAAAAAAAAGTACTATAATATATTGTTTGGTTTTTTAGTAGATAAACCGGTAAACGAGCCGACGGATCACCTGATGATAAGCAATCGGCGCCGCGCATGGTCGCCTAGAACACCAGAGGATTGGGAATATTTTGGAATTGGGGCTCCGGTAGATAATCTCACTCACTCAACGAAATACAACGCAAACGTTGTTTCACGACGATTTTCTATGAGGCCGTGGTATGGTAAGTCAAGCCGGCCCATTCGTGCCGAGGCATGGTTCTCCCTACACTTGGCAATCCTTACTAATATAATATTATAAATCGGAAAGTGAGTTTGTTTGTTTGTTCCGCTTTCACGCCATAACTACTAAACCGATTGCTTTGAATTTTAGCAGATGTATAATTAGAAGTCCGGATTAAATAATAGGGTACTTTTTATCAAATTTGAAAACAAAAGTATTGACATAGAGTGCGCTGTGTGTATTGGTATATGTCACATTGGCTTTTTATCTTTTGTGACGCGAGCGAAGCCGCGGGTAAAAGCTAGTTAAACATATTTCCTAAACGGTTCACAATGCACTCGTGATGCCTCTGGAGTTGTAGGCGTACCTACTTACCTATGTATAATTAAACTTAGATGCTACCAATAATCAGACAAATATTATAAATGTAAAAGTTTCTTTGTTTATATATTTGTTCCTCAATCACGCTGAAACTATTCAACGGATTTTAATGTGGTATAGAGGCAGGGTAAGGGCTGACTTAGGTGATTTTATCCCGATTAAATGCTCCTATATGTTTAAACAAGAATTATTTTCTATGCGGATGAAGTCAAGGGCAACAGCTAGTTGCATATAATATAAGCCTTATTCAGTTTACAATATAATACAGGATATTATATGAATCAAGAAGAAAATATTCACAATTATAATAACTTTGTGAAATATGTAAAAATAAAAAGAAATAGGTAGGTATGTATAAGGAAATTAATATTTTACATATTTATATTTCTTTAGAAGGTAATAGATTCTCAAGGCATAGAAACCTGACCCTGAATTGTCTAGAGATTTGCAAAACTACTAATACTTAGTCATCGCTAATATTGTAAACGACCCAGACATAGTAATTACAAGGAAAAGACGCGTGTTTACCATATAACACACAATAATCATTTAATTGAGGTTAAGGTCGATTCAGATGAAATAATTCGCCAGACGAAATAAGCTATTTTTAACTTTATTCGTAGGAAGTGAAAAGTGTTTTTCATTTCTGCTGAGACTAATAAAGTATGCTGGATTAGAGACGGGTGTACTAGCCAACATTTCTTAGGAAACACCTTGGCTATTTTATCTAGTCTACTTGTCCAACTATTCCCTTATATATTAAACAGTAGATGACAAGATGAACCTAAACATATTTTATTTGTCGCAAAAATTAATTGCAATTGCCGAAGAGTATGTTAGCTTGCTGTTAGTCGACGTATCTAATAATATTTTTGACGTTCAGACCACCTCAAAAATTGTGTGCGCCATGACACACTGAAGCTGGTGTGCTACTTTTTATGTTCTCTACCTACGCCCTTAATTGAACACCCGGGTTTAATTTAACTAAAATAATTGAATGCATGCATATTAGTGCCTTCGTTGGGTGACATAAAATACATAACATCACACGTTTTGTCCCCGAAGGGGTAGACAGAGGTGCACATTACGGCATTTAATGTCACTGTACATGTAGCACCCATTTTACACTATTTATGTTATGAGGGTGAGCCTACTGCCATATTATTTGTTGGGCGACTGGTTACTATTATAGTGTGCCGCCGATTCAATATCCACAAATAATTGAATTAATCCGGAATGAACAACTTATTAGGATTTCCAAATTTTTGTTCCGAAGCTAGCTGTGATCCGTATAGACTAGGTTTACAACAGAAAAACCTATACAGAAGCCACGGTTTATTAAACAAAAAAGTGTAGTAATTGAGTTTATACTAATTTCCCCACAGAAAAGATGTGAGGTCTATTAGGCAATAAATTGCAAAAAAGCCCATATAAATTTGTCTCCTGACCTTCGGAAAATATCGCGTGATGTTTTTATATTTATCTCCTAAAGTCCCGAAAGTAGGTACGTTTATAGTGTATTTTATGTTCTAACTGAAATAAAATTTGCGTAGGACAGTTATTCCACTGAAACAATATAAACTAGAAAGTCTCGGAATGACTCAGGAATTTCGTAGTAATTTAGAGGTATATGACGTTGTTACAGTTTTCAGTGTCACATACATACCTACATACTTTTTTCACCTACATACTGTTTTTTTAAGGGGGGAAAATCATCGAATGACTGCTCCAGCCTGGATGAGGCGGGAGGGAGTGTCAGACTCTTACTGACTAAAAACCACCCCGTTCAACGTGCAGGAGAAGCGCACGTCGAGCCGGAGCCCCGGTAACTCGTTAGGTTCTCCGCGACTCCGAATCGGCATCGGTCTTGTGGGCCCCATCTGTGGTGGTCTGTGTGGTGCCGTACGCTCGAGTATACCTACATACTTAAGTATTTAGTAAAGCTAAGGTGAGTTTATTTTCTAAGAAATATATAAAAATCTTTTTACGAAACGGCTAGACACGTTTTAGCTCGTACAAGGACAGCTCATCCATAAAACTGTGTATTGGAAAATGTAGGTCCTTACTTGTCCCTACCTAATACTTTAAAGTTTCAGTCAGTATTAAGAAAATAAAGTGCAACAAATAATGCATTTATTTCCTCTACACGTCTACATAACAGTGATAGAACAAGTAGCTATGGTTAATTAAAGAAACTAGTAAACCCCTGGAGGTTTAAGACGTCCCCTTCTCATGCATGAGGGTGTGGGCTTTGAAACCTACCAACGCCACGGCAAGTACCCAAGTGAATTTTTCAGAGTTAGATGTTTGACTGCACGGTTGGTGCGGTGGCTGGGCAACCGGCTGCCGTGCAACGTGTCGCGGGTTCGATTCCCACACGGAACAACACTTTGTGTGATCCACAAATTGTTGTTTCGGGTCTGGGTGTCATTGTGTATGTGAACTTGTATGTTTGTAAACACACCCACGACACAGGTGAAAATCCGAATGTGGGACAATGTTTTTTTAAAAAGAAAAAAAAATAAAAAATAAAGATGTACTTTCTAAGATTCACTACGTATAACTTAACATAATATAACATAACATCATCACGCCTTCTATCCCCGAAGGGGTAGGCAGAGGAGCACATTACGGCACTTAATGCCACTGTACAATTTAACACTCACTTTTCACTATTTATGTTATAAGTCCCATGTAATAGGAGGTAAGCCTATTGCCATATACAGGGCACAATTGCAGTCTCCGTGCTACTACTGAGAATATTTTTTTGTATAAATACTTAATGTAAGTTTTAAATCACCAACCCGCATTGAGCAAGCGTGGTCCTCCATGTTAGAAGAGGCATTTGGTCATCAGTGGCCACTTATAGACTTATAGGCCATGCTCATGTGAAACGCCCATATTGTAATAGTATCTACCTATCTATAGTCGACATTAAACACGCTTTAACAACCTTTAAACCACATTTGAAAGAATACAAGTTAATTTACTGCCTAAGTTAAGTGCCTAAGTTAAGCGACTGCCTCGTTGGCCGAGTGGTCGCAAGTGCAGGCAAGGGGTCTCGGGTTCGATTCCCGGGTCGGGCAAAGTATTACTGGGATTTTTCAAAAATCTCAGTCTTAGCACGGAGTCTGGAATTGTGCCCGGTATATGGCAATAGGCTCACCCCCTATTACATGGGACTCATAACATAAATAGTGAAAAGTGGGTGTTACATTGTATAGTGGCATTAAGTGCCGTAATGTGCACCTCTGCCTACCCCTTCGGGGATAAAAAGGCGTGATGTTATGTTATGTTACAAGTTAATTTTCTCGCACTAACAGTAGGTACTACATAGTATTAGCAAATAGATATCGATGGGTAGGTACAATTGTAAGTCCTACATGAATAACGATATTGCAGTAAATTGCGCATGCTCCATGCCCTGTCGAACCCGGTATCCCGTATGATTGATTTCTGGTCCTAGCTATAGGTACTGAGTTAAATATAGGTGGCCTAGACTCGCCCTGTGTCCTACAACGCAAAAGCAGTTTATTCGCGTAAATTTATTTTGTTTCAGTCAAAAATAAAAGTAAGTGGGATGGGGAGGCTTTATTTAGGACTTGGGGTGAATAGTGAGGCTCTTTTAAATTGTAATAATGAGTTTTCGAGTCTCCACCTGTCATTTTTACGTGTAATAATTAAATTGTTTCGGCAGGTGCCATAGTCATCCATAGTTTCCAATTTACCGGTCCACAGTAACCCACCCATAGTCCTACCTTTTTATTTCTATTGTCTGCAATAGTTCTACACTAACCGGGGGCTGTCCTTGGATGCATTTCCATAGTGCATATAGGGATAGTCGCCAGTTTATGTCCCGTTCCATTTAAAGTTGTCTAAAGAGCCTCTGCGCAGTGCGCAGTCCTCTTACGCCTCTCAAATGACCGGGACCCTGTGATCCCGGGATTGTTAAAAAAAGCCGTAGATTTTTATTCAATGTTTAATATTAATCTGTCCTTTTTATATTGACATGATAATATGGTTATAGGTGCCTATTATACCTATATATACATATATGGTTATTGGTAGGTATAGTATGGTTATACCTAGGGACCTATATAATATAACATAACATAAACATAACTTAACGTCTTTTATCCCCGAAGGGGAAGGCAGAGGTGCATTTTACGGCACTTAATGCCACTGTACAATGTAACACCCACTTTTCACTATTTATGTTACGAGTCCCATGTAATAGGGGGTGAGCCTATTGCTATATATTTTATGTAAGTAGAGGTATATATGTGGTTATAGGTAATTATAGGTAGTAAAAATCACTCATCTTTACTATCAGCCAAATTAACGCGAATTAACTACAATGTAATCTATATTCCTAACAGAATAGAAAAGCTAGTGTACTTAGGTGTACCTAGTTAATAAATTAAGTAATGGAAAAGTTTAAGACTTTAATGGATAAAAGTTTCCAAATCTACATTGCCCCATTAACCAACGAAAAATGACAGTGCTGCCATCTATCCTTCTTACAAAACTAAAGTAACGTTCATTTTGCATCAAGTTTTATGAAACGGCCTTTGCAGCAAAACCCTCTTGTCATCCTTCGTGTCGTAAACTTCATAATCCACTCGGTAGATGGCGTCTTTCTACTTTTACAGCGGAGGCCGAAACATTTTGAGCGCTAAAAATTTTATTAATTATTAATTAATGACTCGTGATGACTCGTCCATGACACAACTGATTGTGCAGGTAACTTAATTAACTTTTATGTGAATTTTAAAAATCATCACCAAATAAGTATTTTAGTAATTGTACTGTAAACTTCATCATGTCTGAGTCATCACTTTAATCTCTTGGGCTTGAAACTTTTCTAACATGAAAAAAGATTTTATGAATAATAAATAAATCTAAAAATATAATAGTATTTCCTCCGGTTACATTCAGTTCTTATTCTATTCCTATAGTTACTACTAATGCAACGTCAAATAAAATATCGTAACCATTATTAAAAAATGATCACACTTCTTCAAATAAATATTTCGATAAGATTCAATTTACTCTGACTATTAAATCTCTTTTATCAGCATTGTAAATGATCTAAATAATTTTAGAGGTACCAACCAATATGTATTTTATGTACTTATAGATTTTCAGAAAAATATCTTTAATGATTCACTACAGTTGAGCATTAAAGCATATTTTGCAATAACACTACTCTCCATCAAAATAAATTATGCGATCGTTTTTAAAGCTGATAAAAGAGATTCAATGATCATAAATAAATTGAATCTTATCGACATATTTATATGAAAAGGTGTGAACATTTTTTAATTTGGGTCAACGCTATTATTTGTAACCGGGGTGATACAGAATACCGACGTGAAACAACGCTTGCGTTGTGTTTCGCCGTATGAGTAAGGTTACCGGAGGCCCATTTCCCTCCTACCCAGTCTTCCCAATTCCCGAATGCCCAACAATCCTCAAATTCCTAATCCCTAAACGGCCGGTAACTACTCCTAACGCCTCTGGTGTTTTGGGTATCCGTGGGCGGCGCCGATTGCTCATCATTAGGTGATCCGTCTGCACGTTTACCGGCTCCCATAAAAAAATTGAGTTGATTCTCAGCTCTACAGTAATATTCTATTAATAACACAGTTTACTGCTATGAACTCGATTCACGTCTTATTTTGATCCACCATTGTGTAGCTGAGGGCACATCGCCCTTGCACGCACCGTGACTGTTTGTGAATGAGTGTGAAACTTATAACATCACGCCTTTTATTCCTAATAAGGTAAGCAGAGGTGTACATTACGGCACTTAGTGCCACTGTATAATGTAACACCCCTTTTCACGTTTATGTTATACTAGGAGCCCGTCCCGGCTTCGCATGGGGTGGACAATTATTTATTTTTGGAAATTTGGATTGTTGTAGTGACATAACTACAATAGTTGGACATATGCTACCGCGGAGTTTTTGTAGGCATTATGATTTTCTTCAATATTGTTCTATCGCTAATAGTTTCGGCAGCGCATTCAACGAAAGACATTTTAAGACTCATTTTTCTACACCTTCAATTTTACTAAGGATCCCTAATTTTTTTCATAGGAAATGTAGCCTATGTCAAATTGGAAGAATGTAGCATTCTATTGGTGAACGAATTTTTTAAATCAGCCCAGTACTTTTTGAGCCTATTCATTACAAACATATAAACATACAAAAATAGGTACAAATCTTTCCTCTTCATAATATTAGTATAGAAGACCCGTGTAATAGGGGGTGAACCTATGAAAATAATAATACCTATACCTACCCAACATATTTTGTTAAACCTGCATGTTATTTCCTAAAAGAATACCTAGAAATATATATCATAGTAGGTAAACAACTTTACCTGCTATGTAAAATTATTGTTTTATAGGTCAACGTTTGGCCACTATCTCGCCTTGTGGTTAGCGATGTGGTACACCTACCAAAGTACCTACCAAAACGCAATCTATTTACTAGAGGTACGTTTGCCTATAAACAGCCTATTCAATAGTGTTTGGAACTAATTCACCGACTTCGAAAAAAAGGGGGTTCTTAATTTGACCTGTATTTATGTATGTGCGCGATTATTTCGCGATTGGCTGAACCGATTTTGGTACGGTTTTAGCATATTAAATAACCGACTTCAAAACTAGGGAGCTAAAGTCGTTTGTTAAAGGTAGTTCATAAACGAAACATTGAAGAGACAAGTAGGTTTGTTAGGGAAGAGTATTTTTTTTTTAATTGGGAAAATCATCGAATGACTGCTCCCGCCTGGGTGAGGCGGGACGGAGTGTCAGACTCTTACTGACCAAAAACCACCCCGTTCCTTCTCCTGCACGTCGAGTCGGAGCCGCGGTTACCCGTTAGGTTCTCTAGGGAAGAATATAGCGATTCACCACCACGTTGGAGGACATCGTGGGATTGAGTCAACGAAGATACCATTTTTTTTAAGTTGACACTTCAGAACAGGACGTTTGGCCACGTTGTTTTTGTCACTTCGCGGACAAGTTCCATATTTGTACACAATGCCGTAATGTAATAGTGAAGTATTACAGGACAGGTCTAAGTTCATTTACTAACATCAACTATAAACTTATTCAAAAATAACTGTAAGATATCATAACATAACATAGTAGCCTGATTATAGAGGTTTAAAAAAAATACATACGTATTCTACGTATGTAGTTTGGTCGACCACACTCGAAGAATGAGTGTCAGTGAATTTTAAGTGGAATCTTACGACCTTGATCCGAAAGCATCGTTTATTGAGAATTGTGCCAATTACACCAGTTTAATATTTATACTTTCAGTTATACAACAGCATCAATAGATATTTTTATTATTTCAGATATTTTTGTTGTTAAAAATTGTTTTCGTGTTGACTCCCTTAGTCTACATTGTTAGTCATGTGGTCGGAAGCGAACCGAGTTATTCAACGTAAATTAAAATCAAGATTCACAGGCCGAGTATTTGATTTTGGAAAAATCTGTAATGTCAGTGTATTGGTTCACTTTAGCTATTACACGGAACTCAAAACATGTGATGAACAGTAGATGTTATATTAACACTCCTGATTATCCTTCATCATCTTTAATGAGAGATGAGGGTAACATAAGAAGATGAAACCCGCTTGTAGAAGCCAGTGCGGCACCGCACCGACTGGACTTAACTTTCAGCTATGTCCTGTTACGGCAACAATGCTGGTGTACGTGTCCTGGCTGCATTATACTACAAAGGTTGAGGAGATTGTAGAGTAAAATCTAAACTTGTCATGAGGGTCGACCGGTTGAAGTCTCGCCATAATGCGAACTTTCAATTTCTTTGTGGTGAGGGTGCCCACGGATCACCTGTCGATTCTTATGAAGAAAGAATTTTGGCCGAAAGGCTAACGATGATAATCTCCTCCCTTGATAAGCAGGTAGGTCTACAAAATCGCAGTATAAAACGTTCAAATTAAACAGAGAGTGCTACTGCTGTAAGAGCTGTAACCTTGGCACTATTACTTAAAGTAAGACAATGGGACACGTCAGTTTCATTCTACAAATATGCATACCTACGTTTTAATTCGTCACAGGATTTACCAGATCCATATAGTTCATTAGTAGCACGAATGTATATTTTTAAAGACAATTCAATCATCTCTGACGTATCCAACTCTGATAATGGGTTCTGAGTACTACTTTTTGATCAGAATAAAATATATTTTTATACTTACTCTTGAACATATAATGGTAAGCTTTTAGTTAATGGAGTGACGGCTGAGTTTAAATATGAATAAAAAGAAAGATGATGAAATAAGCTAAAGGACAGGCGAAGATGTGGTAAGGTCATGCCTGATAAGTAGAAGAAGAACAGAAAAATAATATTATTGCACCATTCCGAAGTGCGTAACTTAGGGTATATTTTTTTAAATAACAAGCCGGTTAACGTGCTGACAGATCACCTGATGGTAAGCAATCGGTGTTGCCTATGGATACCCGAAACACCAGAAGCGTTAAAAGAGCGTTACAGTCTTTTTGGGGAGTATGATTTTGATGATTGTTGGGGATTCAGGGGTTGTGGAGACTGGGGAAGGGGGAGGGGGTAATTGGGCCTCTGATAACCCCACTCACACGACGAAATACACCGCAAGCATTGGTCCAAGTCGGTTTTCTATGGGCCGTGGTATTGCTCCTGTTGAACCGGCCCACTCTTGCCGAAGCATTGCTCTTCCACTGTCGTACTCGGAGATATTTAATAATTACTGAAACTAAGTCTTAGCAACGATTTTGTTCCGAAAATAATTGTTAAGGACCGGGCCAAGTAATCATTAAATGACATTGAGTACGGCGGTAAGATTTATAAGAACATAATAATTAATAATCTGGTTAATGATTACTTTTCCAGCATTGGGAAAAAATTAGCTTTAAGTATAAACCCTAATCCTTCAAACACTTCACTTGCAAGCCCTTTGAAACCAGTTGGGTCGATGGTCCTTCTAGAGGTCTCATGTGAGGAAGTCGAGGCTATCATTTTAAATCTAAAGACTGACTGTGCTGTGGGATACGATGGCGTACCGGCAAGAATAATAAAAGCTTCCAGGAAAGTACTGGTACCCATCATTACTCACATTTGTAATCTCTCTATTACCAATGGTGTTTTCCCCGACGTGTTTAAAAAGGCCCTGGTCCTCCCAATTCACAAGTCTGGGCGAAAGGATGAGGTTAACAATTACAGACCTATATCAATTCTGACTACCTTTTCAAAAATACTTGAACGTATACTAAATAAGAGCCTTGTTAGTTACCTTAGCACAAACAAAATATTGGCTAGCAATCAATTTGGTTTTCGAGCAAATACTAGTACTGAGGATGCTGTTCTGGCTTTCTCGCAACAAGCAGCCAGGTTTCTGGATGGGAGGCGCAGAGGATTGGGCATATTCCTTGACTTATCTAAGGCATTTGACACGGTCCCTGCGCCCGTCTTGTTGAGGAGGATGGAGGGGATGGGGGTTCGTGGGGTCGTCTTGGATATCTTCCGCGATTATCTCAACAACAGGACTCAGGTTGTTCAAATTGGGGAGTACGTTAGTGATGAACTTGGGATAGCATACGGTGTTCCCCAGGGGAGTATACTGGGACCAACTTTGTTCCTTATTTACATAAATGACCTATGTAAACTACCTTTGGCACACTGTAGTATTGTTACCTATGCTGATGATACAGCCTTGTTAGTATCTGGAGAGAATTGGGACGACTGTTTTTATAATGCTGAGCTAGCACTGTCCTCTGTAATGAAGTGGCTAAACAATAGTCTCCTTACTCTTAACATCGAGAAAACGGTTTATATCGCATTTGCTATCAGAAACGATCTCCAGCCGCCATTTTATTACTCTCTTAAAGCCCATACCTGTTCTTCAATTCTAAACTGTGATTGTATGGTCTTGTCCAGGGTGCAGGACGCTAAATACCTGGGAGTATACATTGACCGGAACCTCAACTGGCACAAACACATTGATGTACTCTCAACTAGGACACGTAGATTAATTTACATCTTTAAAAAACTACGTAAATCTGCCGACGCAGAAATTTTAAAAATGGCTTATCTTGCTCTCTGCCAGTCGATTCTTGCTTATTGCATACCAGTATGGGGGGTGCCGCACAGAGTATCTTTATCCACCTGGAGAGAGCTCAAAGAGCTGTCCTGAAGGTTTTGCTTTTCTTGCCCCGACGCTATTCCACAAAACTCTTGTATGAGAGGGCAGAAGTCTTAACAGTTAGGCAATTGTACGTGTTTTCATCGGTTCTCCGTAGACACTCGGGTAGGCCTCTGCAGCCCCTATCTCGCAGGCTTAAACATCGCATTTTTATCGTGGAGTCTCGAAAGACATCTTTCGCAAACCGACAATATTATATTAATAGTGCTTTATTGTATAATAGCCTAAATAAAAAACTAAGCATCTTTTCCATTTGCAAATTTCAATGTAAAGCAGTGGTAAGAAAATTTCTGCTTGGCTTGGACTATCACAGCACTGAGGAGCTGATGGGGGGCCGTCTGTAGTGGTGAGGGACTGGAATCTGGGAAAAGTGCATTCTCTTTCGCATACACTCTTGCTGTCACGCGTTAGGTTTCAAACAAATTCATAATCTCACAGATACACCAAACACACACACACACACTTTCACATTCTCTCACAAACACACACACATACACACCACACATAACTACCATTTGTTTTTCATCCCATTTTGTTTATTTAATTTAATTACATTCTTTGTCTTCTCTGTTTGCTTTTTGTTAATCTTAATTTAAATTAATTTATTATGTAAAGTCTATTCTAGGCTCACAATGATACCATCCATGAAGGCACTGATCTCTGTGATACAGGTATTTCCCTAGTACAGAGGTCAGAGTTTTAATTTTGTACTACGACACCATGACTTGTATCAAATTAATGTATACTTGTGTACTTTTTACGTAATAAAGATTATTATTATATTATATATATTATATTATTAATAACTATGACGTCACCTGTAGTTCTGCATAGCAAATGCAATTATTACTTATTGACGTGTCTAAATACATGATTTTCCGTTACAGGTATTATTAATTTACTATTTTTAGTTCATTGACTACATCAGTATTATTGTGGTTCCTGTATCAACAACTTGTTGGGTTTTTCATTTCCAAAATTCTCAGAAGTAGTTTAAAATTCTGGGACTGTGGCATGAATAGCATTAAGTAAAGATACATACATAACTTCACACCTGTCTCCTATAGGGTAGGCAGAGATTATGGAACACCAATTGCTACGATTCTTACATATGTACCTCCTCACGACACAGAATCCTAGTGTGAGGTCCAGGATACAACAAAATTCTAAAAGTCTATCCTTAGTTAATGCTCGTCAGTTAAGGGTACTTTTAATTTAGCCCTTGTTGGTTAGTATATGTCTGTATTGGGCGACCTCTACCGACGGTCCCATTCGTATCCGATCTGTATTGCTACAAATGCTAATTACAAGCATGAAAGCATGCTTCAATAGGTGAGAACTTTTGACTTGGTGCGTGTCAGAATGTTTTGGATTTCGACAGGCGTTCGATTTTTGAACATATTCGATATAATGCCTTTTAGCGTGCCTATTTTAGCGTTAGTAACAAAACCTTAAAATTGTACCTAAACGTAAAACAAAATTGGGTGTATTATGTACTTTTTTCCACTTTTCCAGGTAAAAAGGCGTTAATCAGATGCGCATCATGGGGCTAATCTAAGAAGGAATCAATTTGTGCTAACAATTTTTAAGAAAAACTCAATAATTCAATCCCTACTGAAAATTTTTTTCTAAACGGATTCAAGAAAACAGCGTTATGCTCGTCATATTTCCCACCAGTGCCTTGAGCCAAACGCCACATTAGCGCTTGTCTACAGAGAGAGTAGAAATCAAAATGTATGGGGATGACACTGACAAGTGTCAAAATTTACGTCAATTCCATATAATTTAGATTTCTACTCTAGAGGTACATGTAGACAAGCGCTAAATTGCATTTGGCTACAGCTGCTACACAGAACTTTACCACTTTTTACGCGGGAAACTTTACTAATCTGTCACATTTTGACAGATGACATCGTCAACATGACAGCTAGTGATGTCGATAATACAGATTAAACTAGTGACGTTCATTTAATTGGTTTTCGTCGTCTAACACAATGCAGTTGTCTAAAATTTGACGTTTAATGAAGTGTCATAAGTTAATGCCCTATTGGACAAAATATTGAAGGTGACACTATGGCGATCTGCAGCTATGCCATTTAGCGCTTGTCTACATGTAGTATAGAAAACCAAATTATATGGAATTAACGTAAATTTTGACACTTGTCGGTGTCACCCCCATGCATTTAGTTTTCTACTCTCTATGTAGACAAGCGCTAAAGTACCGTTTGGCTAAAGGCACTGATGAGATAAATAGCCGTCATGAGGTTCAATGACCTCGTCGTACCAAAAACAGACTTCCTGTACTTCCATGATAAATATATATTGTGATCCTATAGTACCAATTGCCGTAATTGTCAGGCTCATTTAAACAAACCAATGATACCTACATTCATTTTATCCTTATTGCAGTAAGACAAATTCTATTCTACAAACTATTTAAACAGACGATGGGGTTGGCGTATCCATGTGGATAACAACCCCAAAATACATGAATAGAAATGAAAAAAAAAAAACTATTCACAGATAAACAATTTGTTAGAAACTAAACTTAATTGCAATGGAACAAAGTTAATAAAACACGTTAAAAATAGATAGTATCTAATAATAGAAAAATCATAAAAAGTACAGTCTACAAAGTATTTATTGAATAGTTTTATGTGTCATAAAGTAAATATTAGAGCTATAAAACAAAAATGTTTAATTATTCCATTGGCGAAATATTTTCTTATAGAAAATAGACTGCCTTGATGTGCCGGGCAAGGGGTTCGATTCCCGGGTATAGTACTACAAGTTTTTTTTTAAATCTCAGTAGTAGCACGGACTCTGGAATTGTGTCCGGTATATGGCAGTAGATTCACCCACTATTACATGGGACTCATAACATAAATAGTGAAAAGTGGGTGTTACTTAGCACAGTGGCATTAAGTGCCGTAAATATGCACCACTGCCTAACCCTTCGGGGATAAAAGGCGTAATGTTATGTTATGTAGAACATTTTCAGTAATTTCAAGCAGCAATTTCGATGAATCTTGCAACAAAATCAATCCATCATTACTCTGAACATCTGCAACATATTTTTATTATCCGACAACTCAACTGCTCAAGTATTATGAAGAATGAGATAAATCGTTTTGATGATAACCATTCATTGGTACATGGTGTATTTTTATCCCAGAATATCGAATCAACAGAGAACTCGATCTGTCTAGAAATATGTTCCTATAAATAATTTTAAAGTGTGTTCTTATCTACTCAAAGATTTTATTGAAATAAAATTGTCTGAAATCGTCTGATCCTATGACAGCGGTATATTTTATGATGGATACCGATGCCAAACTTGTGAAAACAAATTAAAGTTAAGGTATTTCGGTTATTTTGTTGGCTTTTCAATGAACTGAATATGAATCTTTATCACCTTTTTTCAATAGTTTTAGAGGACGGTAAGATAATAGATTTAGTTTTTATACGTTATTTTTTAGCGTTGTGGGCTTATTAATCCATTCAGAAACATTCATGTGTATCTGTATTCATATAATACACATTTTAAGTGTGAGAGAGCCATGCTTCGACACGAATGGGCTGGCTCAACCGATGTGATACCATGTACTCAAAGCAAACCGACGTGGAACAATTACGCTTGCGATGTGATTCGTCGTGAGGTTACCGAAGGACCAATTACCCCCTTTCCTAATACTCGTATCCCTAACATTCCTCAAATTCTCAATGCCCCAAAAGACCGGTAACGCACTTGTAACACGTGTTTTGGATGCCCATGGGCTATGCCAATTGCTTACCATCAGGTGATTCGTATGCTGGTTTACCGGTTTATTCCATAAAAAAAACAACCGAAATTTTCGTTTGTTATATGTACCCTAGTCCCGAAGAATTTCCTACGGTTTTCAACGCCTACTTCCATAAGCAAAAAGGGGTTTGCAAAAAATCGGTTTGTTTATATTACTTACGCATATTTAATCATTTTGACACATACATATAACAACAGTCTTGATAAGTAGTTTAACGGAATTCAATCTGGTTATTAACCTTTATCAATTACGCAACTTCCTTGTCCAAAAAACACTTTTTAAAACTAGCAGTGGGTCACTAAAAATTATATTATTACATAAAATACTATCAGTTTGCGCTTATATTTATTTTAAAACCAGTTTGCATTGAGTGAACGGACTCCAACACTCAATAATCGATCCAGACAATAAAAAACCAAGTCACAACAGGATGTAGTGTGAATTACGTAACAACAGTTATACATTTCTGGTTTACATCGATGTATAGTTTAAAAGTGGTGAAGAAATGGAGCAATGAACTCTGATGAACTTTTAACACCTTGAAAATAAAAAAAAAGACGATCGCCTGGCTGCGTCTGGCAATTGGTTAGCCTTGGAGACTGTCCTGAGACTCAAACAAGGGACCACTTACTTGTTTTATTTTTAGTTATTTTTAACGTGTAGTGCCATTCTACGTGACCTACTTAACAATATTTTGAGTTTTGAACTCCTATGTATGTATGTGTGAGTGTCATCAATTTTTGTAAGCGGTACCAAATCGAATATTTCTTGTGTCGTCGTCGCTACTTGCTGTCAGCACAAGGTTTATACAAAAAAAAATCACCAGGAAGTTTACATAATTTGCACCCGTGGGAAGTCGAGTAAGAACACAAGTAAGCTAGAATTCTCGTAATAACGGTGACGTCATGATAGCTGATTTCCTCATATCATAGGCTGAATTAGGCTAAATATTTAAGTTGTAGCCGTAGAACAAACAAATATTACATAATCTTCCGTTTTTTATGAACTTAGAACATACATATAGAGGTACAATAATTAAGTGCTCACATACTTCCTGAAAAGGGGTATGTCGTTAGAAAGCTCTTTTCATGGCTATCATTTGTTATAATGGGGGCTTAAAGGGGGGAAAATCATCGAATGACTGCCCCCGTCTGGGTGAGGCGAGGATAATGGGGGCTAGTCTAAATTCATTGTGGGGAAAATGTTATTTTGATTGTGGGGAATATTATTCCGCAACCGATTTTATTTTATTTTATTTATCAAAATATGCATTTTTTAATTTTTATTATTGACCTTTTAATGAACACATACATACATAACATCACGCCTTTTATCCCCGAAGGGGTAAGAAGTGCACATTAAGCCACTGTACAATATAACACCGACTTTTTAATATTTATGTAATGAGTCCCATGTAATAGGGAGTGAGCCTATTGCCATATTACTAATACTGAGTTTTCTTTAAAAACCCAGTAATACTTTGCCCGACCCGGGAATCGAGCCCGAGACCCCTTGCCCGGCAGTCGCACTTGCGACCATTTGACCAACGACGCAGTCCATATACACTCGGCTTTTAATGATTGTGTCTTTTCTTTTTACCTATTTGTATTTCTATATCTTCGATATCTAGATCTTCGGTTATTCTTTTGTTTTATATTTGTATTTTTGTATTACGGATTGACTATTGACTATTGTATAGTGATAAGAAAAGTTGTTACCAATTATATAATTCTTATTTATTGCAAATTAGGTTAATGTAAACAATTGAAATAAATTTAATTTAATTGATATAGTGTTCTCAACTCAACGCATGCGGTGATGTCCTTCAAATGTTGTGCATTAGTAGTAAGATTATTAATTCCTAATTTTATGTTAGGTAATGTTAAATATGTAGCAACACCTAGATGTCCAAATAAATAAATAGAAGAACTTCCTAACGACATAGGTACGTCTAGTTGTTATTGGTCGGTTTATGTCCGGTATATTGTCCGTCATCGTTTAACCTTTTAATATTAAAATATAATGTAACATATGGAATTTTGAGCATTGTCGACAAATAGAATTAATATGAGATAAGGATATATTGTGAAATAAATGGCATACTTATACGCACAATCCTTATTAATATTATAAATCGGAAAGTAAGTTTGTTTGTTTGTTCCGCTTTCACGCCGTAACTACTTAACCGATTGCTTTGAATTTTTGCAGACGTAAAGTTAGAAGTCCGGATTAAATTATTATTTCGGAAAAATTTGATATTCTCGAGGGAAAACAAAAGTATTGGTATAGATGGCTCTGTGTGTATTGGTATATGTCACATAGGCTACTTTTTATCCTTTTGTGATGCGAGCGAAGCCGCGGGTAAAAGCTAGTACTAACTAAATAATTATTTTTCTTGAATAGACAATTAATTATCTTTTCGCAAACAGCCTAATTCGACAGTCCACTATCGTTATCTATTCATAATGCGTAGCGAACTCATAATAATATTATGTGGCGATAAATTCAAATGGGTTCAAATTTTAAGTGTGGGAGAGCCATGCTTCGGCACGAATGGGCCGGCTCGACCAAAGTGATACCACGGCCTCAGAGAAAACCGACGTGCAGCAACGCTTGCGTTGTGTTTCGTCGT
The DNA here is from genome assembly GCA_038387885.1 of Spodoptera picta. NCBI lineage: Eukaryota > Metazoa > Arthropoda > Insecta > Lepidoptera > Noctuidae > Spodoptera > Spodoptera picta. The sequence continues at coordinate 33,137 of JAZHFQ010000098.1, read as the reverse complement.
GTGAGTGAGGTTACCGGAGGCCCAATTACCTTCTTCTTCCGCAATCTCCCCAATTCCTGAATCCCCAACGATCCTCAAACTCCTAATCCCCAAAAAGCCGGTGACGCACTTGTAACGCCTCTGGTGTTCCAGGTGTCCATGGGCGACGCCGATTGCTTACCATCAGGTGATCCGTCTGCTCGTTTACCGGCTTATGCCAAAAAAAATAAAATAAAATAGACCTTCAGCTACATATCATTGACGGAATAAAATCGTGAAGATAAAAAACAATCTTTGTCTGTGTTGCGCTATTTTCGGATACGGCACCAGACGAGTTGGTTCATTCAAATTCATTAATAAAAAATAAACAATGAAGAATGCAACGTATAGATTTGAAGTGACGTTGGTTTGTGAGTCATTGGTTTTTGTACACCACCTAGTTCCACAGAATCGTAATAATATTATGCTCAAATTAACCAGCGTTTAATTAAACCGTGACAATGGGGAACACACACACAGACACATATACACGGTGTCACCGGACCACCCCCGAAACGCTGAAAAAATGAAATTGTTTTTAAAATTTTAATCGTTTTTGTTTCCGTGTTATTCATGCAATATCTTTAGCAATCGATTACAACTGTAATTACTTACATAAAAGAAACTTGTTTACTTTTATAAAAAAATACAACTTGTTTATTACCATCACCTGTCGGCGTTTTTCTGGAGCGTTTCCTTTACACGCCGTAGGTATTAGTCACCATCACTCCTCTTTCCACAGATGTCTCGAAAGTCGATTAAGCGAAGCATTTGACATAAACCTGATTGTTTTTATTAGAAACCTTGGACTTTTGAAACTAAGATCTACAAATAGCCTATCAAGCGTAAACTTATTACCAACCTTAATGACATGAGGCCTATTATATATATCCGTGCCGAAAATCCCCGAAATTTGTTCATACAAATGTAGTCTCTAAACATCGGAAATAAGGTCTATAATGGAGTTAGTAGAGAATGGTCATCGGTGAACGCTTGGGTATTGAGCAGTTATTATTTAAACTAATACGAGCTGTTAATGCTGATGGAGATGACCTACTTCAGTGGAATACATTTTTTAAGGCGGGAGGAATCATCTAATGACAGCTCCCGCCTCAGGTGAGAGGAATAGACTGGAGCTGCGGACGTCTTAGCGGGTTCGGTCTTCGGGTTGAAGCAGGGTTGGTTCTTAGTCAGTAACAGTCTGACACACCCTCTCGCCTCACCCAAGGCAGGAAAAGACATTTCCCTCCTCAAAAAAAAGAGAATAACCAACATTCCATAATACTATTTGGTATAGACAGATACATATAGAGGTACTAGCAAAAATGATAACTTCATGTCCATACCTAATAAGTAGGTTGATATAGTACGCTTGCAAAATAGTCATCCCACGACATCCCACAACATCCTGTTAGCATCCTGTTATTGACATTGTTCTGTCTAATTGTGTTCTCATTATCCTTGGCTACAATCATACAAGGCCATACTTTTATACACATAACTTAAAGCTTTTTTATGCCCTAAAAAGGTAGGTAGGCAGAAATATACATCGGCAATAATAACAATTCTTTTATCAGCAATATTATACTATTATATAAATCAGAAGAGTTTGTTTTTTCGTTTGGGCGCTAATCTCCGTAACTACAAGTCTGATTTGAATAATTCTTTTTGTGTTGGATAGTGCATTTATCGAGGATGACTATAGGCTGAGCTGAGCAGAGCGTGTGAAACCGCGTGGAAGTAGCTAGTACTTAATCATTTTCTCGACTATAAAATCAAACCCGAAATCTGTTTAGCAATCGTCCCTCAGGATATAACGGAGTGAAATTTTGAAGCTGCGAATTAAATATAATAAAGATCGTCTCTTTATTATAACAATGTACGCAACTTGCATGGAAGGCTTCATGAGAAGGTACTTTTAAAAATAAATTGCAAACGAAATGCAAATTCATTAAAATGATGAGGAAACGTTGTTCAACTTGACATTATTCCTTGATTACGTTTTATGATACCCGTAGGATTAAGTGACCTCAACCTTTGCTATTGTTAAAAAAGCTATCATAAAACAAGGTGTTTTATGATATTTAAAAGATGCACAGTCACACACACACACACATTATACAGTCCCAAAATCATTTTGTATTCGACTTTTATCTCTATTACAAATTAACCAACGTCGGAATTCGGAATGCATACGAACCAAATGGCTCAATAATATACAAACATAGGCTATTTTTGACGTTTATAATCCCTTCACGACAAAACAACTATAGAAACCAGAGGCCTTAGTACGAGTTTGTTTCACGTTCAAAGTAATAGTAACGAGTACGCGTTCGGCGCTGTGATTGGTTGCTTCATTGGTGCCGGCGAATCAGAGTGCCGAACGCATACTCGTTTCGAATACTTTAAACGTAAATTAAACTCGTACTAAGGCCTCAGAATGAAATGTGGAACATTATGGTTTGAACTTTACACATAGATTTTTTTATATAACATCCTAACTAATATTATAAATGCGAAAGTAACTCTGTCTGTCTGTCTGTCTGCTACTCTTTCACGCCAAAACTACTGAAAGGATTTGAATGAAATTTGGTATACAGATATTCTAGACCCCGAGATAAAACATAGGCTACTTTTTATCGCGAAAAAGGGGTTGTAAGGGGTTAAAAGGGGGGGGAAGTTGTATGGGATTTCATAATTTTTAAAGATAAAACCATGAAACTTTATATTTAAGCACTTGATAAAAAATAATAAAACATTTGTTCTAGCGTTTTTGAAATTTCGACCTGTGAGGGGATTAAATTTTGTATGGGGTTGAAAGTTTGTATGAAGTTCGTCATTCTTGAAGATACCTTACATTTTATATTTAGGCACTAAATAATAAACAAAAAATCGTTTGTTCTAGCATTTTAAAATTTACACCAGCGTGGGGGTGAAATAGGGAAGGTTTTTGAACATTTCCACCCCAAAGTGATATATATGTATAGAGGGTGAAAGAATGTATGATACTTTGCCAGTTTTAAACCGAGCGGGCTGAGACTTTGCATGCATAAAGTTACTATGACATAGGTATCTCCTTAGAAAGGATTTTGATGAATTCCACCCCTAAGGGGATAAAATAGGGAATGATAGTTGGTGTGAAATTGGGAATGAAAATTGAATCTAGAATCATTGAATCTTTTTGAATTACATTCGGTAAAACGATGATTTGGGACCTGAGTAACGTATGATAGTTTTTATCTCAGAAGTCCCTCGGGAATGGGAACTATGCGTCAATGCTCCAGGACTCTCTATATTTTAACCACTGAACTTATTTCATAGAGATTCTGTACAACAATAGTCGAAGTTTTTATTACTCAAAACTTACGTGATCGGGCCGTGACTGGTAAGAACCCTGCGGGATTTTTAATTTATTGAAATTACGATAAATCATTTCACAATAGGTAAATCTTAATTGGGCACTGAATTGATTCTGATGAATTCTGTCAGAAGTCATTAATCTACGCGGACGAAGTCGCGGGCAACAGCTAGTCTTTTATATAACAGGAACACTTCGTGGTCATCTCTCCGTCCCTGACTTGGGGCGTGAGGTCGCGCGTTCCAGGCCGAGGCCTGTCTCGGCGGTGTCTGGCGCTGCCTGCGACTGCAGGCGAGGGGTTGGGTTAGTCGGGCTCCTTGCGGGGCCCGATGCGGTGTCGAGTCCGATGGTTTTACCCCGCCGTGGGCCGCGCTCTAGCCGGGCAGGCCCAGCGAGCAGCAAGCTGTTGGCGGGATGTTCATGTCCAGTGGGGGCGCCGCTGGGGGCCGCGCTCGAGCCGGGGGAGCCCGGCGAGTGGCGGTCTGGTAGCGGCGCGCGGTCGTGTCCGGTGGGGGAGGGGGCGGGGTCTCTACCGACTCGCCTTGGCGAGCGGGGGACTCACGCAGCGCTTGATGCGTCGGTCGGGGGGACCAGGTCTCGCGGGAGTCCGAGGCCGTCGGGGGGCGCCGGTGATAGGGCGCCAGCTCCCGGAGGTGGTCGTGTCGCGACCGGTCAGAGCGCTCGAACATATTGGTGCTCAGGCGCTGCACGAAGGCGTCGATGCTCTCTACGCCGAGGTCTCGGGCGATTGTCGCGTTCCGTACGAAGCGCGGGGCCTTGACGATGGTGCGCAGCGTCAGCGACTGCTGCGCACGGAGGCGTTTCCGGTTTGATTCGGACACGAGCGCGTACCATGCCGGGGCGGCGTAGGTAAGCCGTGTCCGGACGTAGGCCTTGTAGATGCCGAGCTTCGCACGGAGAGGCAGTGCCGAGTCGATGACCGGGCGTAGGAGGTGACGCGCGGTGCGCGCCCGAGCAACAGCCTGCTGCACGTGGGGCATCATGGAAAGCGAGCGGTCGATGGTCACGCCGAGGTATTTAACTCTCGGCGCCCACCGGACCTGCTCTCCCATGAGGGTAATGGGTGTTGGCTTCATGATCCCCACGGCGAGTGCCTGTGTCTTGGCCACGTTCACGGCCAATCTCCACTTCTCCAGCCATTCAGGGAGTGCATCTAAGGCGCGCTGCAGTTTGGCTACTGCGTGCCTGGGATTCATCGACGTCGTGTAGTAGGCGGCGTCGTCGGCGTATAGTGCTAGCTTGGCGCCGTCCACGACGGGGATGTCGTCCGTGTACACGCAGTAGCACACAGGTGAGATACAGCTTCCCTGGGGCACGCCGGCACGGATGTTTCGCTCGGTCGACAGAGTGCCTTCCACTGCCACTTGGAAGGTTCTGTCGTGCAGGAAGGTGGCCACAATCTTGACTAGTCGTCGAGGAGTAGTAGATGTGGCCAGCTTGCTGAGCAGGCCGGCATGCCAGACGCGGTCGAACGCCTTCTCCATGTCGAGGAATACTGCCGCGGCGCGCTCGCGCTTGTTGCGCGCGGCCGCCAGGTCGTGCAGTACCCTCGCCACTTGCAGGGTGGTGGAATGTTCGGCCCTGAAGCCGAATTGTTCGCCGCGTGGCTGGAGGTGTGGGCGCAAGTGCACCAACAGCAGCTTCTCGAAAAGTTTCGAGGTGGTGTCTAGGAGCGTGATGGGGCGATAGCTCCCCGGCAGCAGCGTGTTCTTCCCCTGTTTGGGCAGCATTATTACTCTGCCTAGCTTCCACTTGGTTGGGAAGTGTCCGGTACGGAGGATGCCATTAAAGAGCCGCGTGAGTGTCGCGATTCCTCGCGGCGGCAGGTGACGAAGGGCTTCGTTTGGCACTCCGTCCGGGCCGGGCGCCTTGCGTAGTGGGGCTCGCAGAGCCATGCGTCGCACCACGCCAGGGGAGAGCACCACTGGGTCCTCATCTGGGGAGATCGGTTGCTCTAGGTACTGCGCTACCTGGAGCTCGATAGCTGCTGTGTGCTGCACATTGCGGGCTGGGTTGGGCTGGAACTGGCTCTCCAGGGAGTCGGCGAAGAGCTCCGCTCGGTCCTCGGCTCGGTAGCGGGGGGTACCGTCACCGGCTAGGAGGGGCCTGATCGGAGCTGGCTTCCCAGAGAGCTTGCGGCAAAGTCGGTGTATACCCGACCAGTCGTCGCTCGTGTGCTCGATGGCTCGCTGCCATGATTCGGCCGCGTGGTTTGCCACTGCGGATGAGATTTTGGCGGCCAGAGCATTGAGCGCGTGTTTCATGGCCGGGCATCGGGTTTTCTGCCATTGTCTGCGAAGTCTCCTCTTCCTCTCGATCATGGCGCGTATGGCGGTCGGTAGCGGCGGTGGTCTTCCTGGTGTCGAGACGCTCGCCATCTGGGACTCGGTTAGTGCGGCCTGGGTGGCCACGGTGAAGTCGGCGGCGAGTCGGTCGACGTCTGCGGGCGTGTCGACACGGTAGGATGGCGAGTTCCGTGCCATGTGTGCGGCGAAGGAGCGCCAGTCCCGCCGTGGGCGAGAGGGTAGAGGTCGCAGGTGTTGTGGGATGTCCTCGATAGTCAGACTCACTGGCTGGTGGTCTGACCGGAGATGATCGTCCAAGACGTCACAGCTGGTCGTCGCGGTGATGCCGCGCAAGATAGCTAGGTCTATGACGTCGGGTAATTGCTGCGGGTTGCCTGGGTAGTGTGTCGGGGCCTCCGACCCAAGCACCACGTAGTTGTGGAGCTCTGCATCGTCGAGTAGGCGGTTGCCTTCTGCGGTGTCGGTATTCGCGTTCCATGCCGTGTGTTTCAGATTGAAGTCGCCGGCAATGATGGTTGGCAGTGGCGAGTCCAGCAGGATGCGGACGTCAGCCACTGCGAGGCGGTGTTGCGGCGGCCTGTAGAACGCGAACACCCGGGTTGGCTGGTGGTTAATGCAGATCTCCACGCCCAGCGCATACGACGCGCCTAGCGTTGGCACCGGCAGCAGCTGGTGGACGATTCTTCTCCTGACCAGGATTGCCAGTCCTCTGTAGGCAATCCCTGATGGCGAGGTGTGGTCCTCCCGGTAGACATGGAAGCCAGCCAGCTTCAGTTTGTCCACTGGTTTGAGGTGCGTCTCGTTGATCAGGGCTATATCAGCTTGGCGCTGGTCTAGCAGCAGCTTCAACAGCCTGGCCTTCTCGGGGGACATCCCATTGGCGTTCCAGAATATGATTCTAAGGTGCCGCTGGTCCATCGCAAATCAGTGACTTGATTGCGTCTAGGAGCAGCGGCACTGGGTCGTCTTGCTTTTGGATGAGCGCCGTCACGATCCCCTGCAGGATGCGGACGACGTCATTTACTGTGAGCAGCGGTCTTGGTGGAGGCTGTGGCGCTGTTGGTCTCTTCGCTCTTCCGGTTGCTGCGGTGACCGGCGCCTTGGTCGCGGGGGCGGCAGGCGCCCTGGCTTTGGTAGCGGTGTGGGTGGCGTGGGCGGCGGCGGGGGCGGGAGCGGGGGCGGGGGTGGTGGTGGCGGCGGCGGCGGGGAGTGCCCGCTTCGCCTTCCTGCGTCTGCGCTTTCTGCCTGGTTTTGCGCCCGGCTCGTTTGCTGCGGCCATCAGTGAGCCCGGGGCGTTATTCTCGCCCCCTGGCTGCGCTTGTGCTGGTGTGGGTTTTGGAGCGGTGGTGGGGGCGGTGCGCGCCACGGTTCCCGCCTTTGGGTTGCGCGTCTCTCGGCGGTATACGGGACACGACGAGTTATTCGCCGTGTGTGCGCCTCCGCAGTTCGCGCAGGTCGGTGGTTCCTCCCTCGGGCGGGGGCACTCGCTGGCCGGGTGAGACTCGCCGCACCGCACACAGGCCATGGGCCGGTGGCAGTTGTGCGATGAGTGCCGGAACTGCTGGCAGCGGTGGCACTGCGCGGGGCCTTTCTTGCCCCGCCATGCTTCGATCTTGATCCCGGGCATGCTGAGTAATTCCGTTACTCCGTATATGCCCGGGATGGTGGTGTCGGTGCGCGCCACCTGGGCGTAGTAGAGACACCCTGGTCTTCCCTGGCGCGCACGGATTGGGCGGACATATTCCGCGTTGAAGCCGGCTGCTCGTAGTGCCTCTTGTATGGCGTCCGTTGGGGTGTCGACGGGTAGCCCACGTATGGCCACCTTTGCATTGCGCTCCGCCGGGAGCGAGTAGGAGAACCAGGCGATCCCCTTTGTCTTTTCCAGGTCCGATAGGTAGGCCTGGATGCTCCTATACTCAGCGTCGGAGCGCGGCGTGAAGCGCACTCCCTTTCCGAAGGGGCGCGCGTTGGGCGCATGTCCCAGGCGCTTCCTCAGCACCGTGAAGTGCTCGACCCAGTCGGGGAGCTTCTCAACGATGAGTGGTGGGTAGCGCGCCTTGGGGGCGGGGGCACTCGGTGGTCCGGGTGCGGGGGCGCATGCGTTGTCGGCGGCGGGGGTGCTTGTCTCTGTTGTGTCGGCGTGGCCCGTCGAGGTGGATGCGGGGGCGCGCGCTTCCACGGTTCTGGTCGCGGTGGCGGCTGCGTACGACGTCGGGGGCGCAGTGTCTTGCGGTGGCGGCGCGAATGGTGGAAGCATTTGCGGCGGGTGGAAAGGCGGGGTGGTGAAGATCGCCTGTCGCTTCACCGGTTCCTTTGGTGGGGACGGGAAACGCTCCGGCATAATACTGTTGGGGGGCGTGGTGAGCAGGGGCGCGGAGCGTGAGGGCGCAGCTCGGGGCGCCGGGGCGCGTGTGGGCGCCGTCGGTGGTCCCTGTTGTGGCCTCTTAGGTTTCTGCTGTCGTGGCGGAGCCGTAGCAGGGCGTGTTTCTACCCTTGCCCCGCCGGCAGGTGTTGCGGGGGTGAGGGCAGGGGGGCGGGGGGCGATGGTCGCAGCGGGTGTAGACCGTGTAGGTACCGCATTCCCGTGCGGTCGTGTGGTCGGTCGGGGTATCGCGGATGGTGGTTGTGTACCACCCGCGAGAGGTCCAGCGGTGGTCGGGTGTACGGCACCCGCGTCGCGGTCGGTGGTGGGTGGGTGTGGGACACCCACGTCCATCGGTTCCGGTGCCGGCGTGCTGGCATCAGTCGGCGCGGGCCAGTCGGGGCGGGTCGCGCGCGGCGGCGGTGAGGGCGACGCCGGGGTGTCGGGTATCGAGGGGGGCGGGGGGAAAAATTCCTCCCCCGCTCCTACAGTGCTTCCTGTCAGGGTTGAAGAAGGGGTGGCAGTCGCGTTGTACTGCCTCGCGACTGCCTGTAGCGCCCTTATATCCGTCGGCTGCAGTCGGGGGTTTTTGAATATGCGTCCTTTGCCCTTGCTGAGCTTGGAGGAGCGCGGTGATGGTGGTGCCTCGCGGCCTCCGTGAGGCATGATGGGTGCGGGTGTGCGCAGTGGCGCCACCCGCCAATGGTTGTTGCTTTATGGCGGCGCTTCGGCGACGCGTCGGTCGGTACCCCGCGCGGGGGACCCGCCGAGCCGCTACCCGGGGCTAGCCGCTGGTGGCTGACCGGGCACCGGACACGACGGAGGGCCACGCGTTATCGGGGCAACGGCCGAGCGCGCACTAGTGTGGGCGAGCCGTCCGCGTCCGAGCTTCGGTCGAGTGCTTCTTGTAGATTGCGGTCCGAGCGGTGAGGTGCAGGTTGGTGTCCGTCCTCCTTGGCTGCGCGGCGAATCCATCACAGGAACGCAGTCAGAAGCTAGTACTTATATAATTATAAAGTTCACATACCACTTTAAAACCGAAACCGCAGTAAATGCTAGCTAAATATACTTCCAGATTGGAGTATATTAATGTTTATTACACCTGTATAAAACGAAATTACATTTAAAAGTAATTATTTAAATTAAATCTAATTAACAAATTAGTTTAAAATAAAGCCTAGATTGCCTTAACTGATGGCCTTGTTAGGTTTTAGGGTGTGACTGTTACCAGCACATAGTCAGATTTGTTACACTGGAATTAATTTAGATTTTAAAGCGATTTACTACGTTTTTATCATTTTTATCATTAATTATGTCTATATATGCCAGTGATTGAATGTAATAGTTGAAAAAAAACGAGCTTATTGATCAGTCAACCTTTGAGGAAGCCTACGTCTAGTTGTGAATGGATCAGGCGAGCACGAGTGTGATCTTTGACTGACCGACTAATAACGTGTTTTTTCTGCCAAGCAGACAAATCAAATCAAATAACTTTAAGGCATCGTATGTACACATTATAGATGCATTATTTATTAGATGCATTACATATTACAAATAAAAAATTTTGTCCTGCAGAATTTTAAAGTTTTTATCTCATAATTAATTATCTTCAGTTGTAAAATGTCTGCTGCTGGATAAACTGCCTATCACTATTTTCATCTAATGTTTTTCGGTCTACGATAGGTATACGTATAGGTATATGTTGATCTGGCAGTCAGGGATCGGGTGGCGTGTGCGCGCATGTTGTTGCGTCGGGTGTTTATAATGTGATTCTAGGCATAGAAAATAGAGGTAGTACGAATTGATTCCACTCAACACGCATCACGTTTTGTCGGGTGGCGTGGCGTTTCAATAATGTGTTTCTACCTTAATGCGTAGGATACCGATGATCATGGCGGACCATGTCCAAAAGATTGTTTCTAATCACTACATAGTATAGAACAAAGTCGCTATCCGCCGTCCGTCTGTCCCTATGTATGCTTTTTTTTTTTTTTAATGGGGGAAAATCATCGAATGACTGCTCCCGCCTGGGTGAGGCGGGAGGGAGTGTCAGACTCTTACTGACTAAAAACCACCCCGTTCCTTCTTCTGCACGTCGAGTCGGAGCCCCGGTTATCCGTTAGGTTCTCCGCGACTCCGAATCGGCATCGGCCGTATTGGGCCCCATCTGTGGTGGTCTGATGGCTCTTTGAGGCGCGCGCGGAACGCGACGCGCCGTACACTCGGGTCTGTTTCTGGTCGGACGGGGAGCCACCCATGCTCGCCGTCCGCAGGCCCGCGCTTACGGTGGCCGGAGATCGTCCCGCGATCCCCGACGCCCGGTGTGTCCTTCGCGATGGCTGGGTTGCGAGGAGGCAGCACTTCGCTGCCTCACGCGTCCCGCCTCCTCCTTAGCTAGCATGACTGCTTCGCAAAAGGAGGAGACGGCATCCCAGTCCCCCTCGCTCCGCATCATGGTCTGCACCAGGCCCGGACGCGAGAGGTCGCCATCGCCGATCACTTCCCTGAGGGCACGGCGGTGCTCAGCCCATGCAGGGCATTCTCCCACCGTGTGTTCCACCGTGTCCTCAGGGCGGTCCTCGCAGTGATGACACCCGGGCGTTTCCTCCCGCCCTATCAGACACAGGTACCTCCCGAAACTTCCATGTCCGGTGAGGACCTGCGTCAGGCGGTAGGTGAGGACGCCGTAGCGTCTCTCAAGCCACTCCTCAAAGAGGGGTCTTACCGCTGAAGTCCCTATGTATGCTTAGATCTTTAAAACTATGCAACAAATTTTGATGCGGTTTTCTTCAATAGATAGAGTGATTCTAAAGGAAGGTTTATTTAGTACAATACATGCATTTTGCACCCGTACAAAGCCAGGGCGGGTCGTTAGTAAAAAATATATGACAGTTACTTCAGTTCGATATAAAATTCGATAACGGTCTTTGTGAAATTTCTCATCATTTCTATCGAAAACTAAAGGTCATGTTAAAAATTGATGACTTACCAATTCTGGTTAACTTTCATTAAAATACCTAACATTGCAGAAAGGTCAAGAGAATTTGGGGATCAGTTCTTTTTAGCAACTAAATTAATTTCACAGTTATATGTAGGCATTTAGACAATAACTACGATTTATTTCGAATTGTGTTAATCGTCGATATGACATACAATGGTCATAAAACTTGATAAATGGGGTAAAGAATGAATAGATGAACAATTTATGTTAGTTTCATGTCTTTCAGGCAAAAATTACATCGTTGTGTTGTCTTTGTGTTTAAAACATTCTCCAAATATCCTGATTTACGAGGCTAGCCAGCCGAATTCCCAGTTCTAAAATAGATGAAGTTTTAAAATCCATACTAGTTAAGAACTGTTCTACAAGAATTTTGGGATATGAAACACATGATAGCGCTGTTTTGTTATTAAAACGATATTCCAATGTTGTGTAAAACTTGCTTATTAAATACCTGTTTATTTTATATGAATGAATATGTTACATACCTGCTGCACATACCACGGGCTGTCTTCTAAATACATTCCTTCACAAGGTCTTCCATAAAGCAAATCGAAGTTCTCCTTAATGTCAACATGCTTTCGAAAATCTGCCATATAAAACGTACCAATGCCATCATTTTTTAGCAAGTCTTTATCACTCATATTCGTACAGTTTTTTTGGTGGAACACTTGTCCGTATGGACAACATTTTCTAAAACAATCTTTGGTTTGACACAAACACCCGAACGTTCTCGTTTCATTACTAATATTTTTGGTGTACACATATTTTGGCGGGAATGTAACGCCATCTTTGACTATCGAACCGTCTTCCGAACTTTTCACGTCACTAATATCGATACTTTGGCTATCTAGACACGGCTGCTCACTTGCACACGAGGCAACGAAAAACAAAATTACTAGGAACATTTTTTTATTAAAATAGCTTCGATGCCGAGTTTACGTTCGCGGTCTAAAGTATTTATAATCTGCGTTTGATACTGACGACCGGGTCATAATGTTGTACGAGTTGCACTGACCGGCAACAACCAAGTTTTGTTTATTTATATGAAGTTAAGGCGGGAGTTCATTAGCGGGAACATTAATTGTTTTCTACACCTTACACAAATTGGCCTATTGGCATAATATTACGTGGCGTTCACAATGCTACTGGAATTTATATTTCAAGTTCTAGGTCAAAGTTGAGAATATTATAGCGGATGGAGTTCTGCATTGCTAGCCTCACCCAGTGTATTACATTAATACTTTTAGTGCCATTATTTTAATGATTTGTTGACATGAACCATTGAAGCGGGTTCCAGACTACATTTGCTTTAACCTTACAATTTAATTAATCTATTACTTCTATGTATTTATTAATACATGCAAAGAACATTTTTGTCAGTGTTCTTTTAAACGTAGTGAACGTTTACCTACCAATGACTGCAAATGTACGAGTATTTAAAAGGAAAATAATCTGATTTACATATAAATTGATAACAGGATTTGTCAACAGAAAAATAAATAGAATAAAAGAGGTCGATACTGGATTATGTAACCGAAAGATGAAATTAATACTTATTAATAAATTATTTAAGCATTGGCAGACTCAAAACAATTGAGGAAACTATTTTGACAGAGTTTTCATTAATGTATTGTAATATTTATATAGTAGGTTTATGTATTAGTTTATCAGTATATATTATATAGTACCTATGTATGTCTGTTTAGATATATAATATATTGTATTATTATATTTATTGCATAGATTTTTATGTGTGCAGTATGCATATTATTTAATAACTTTTTTTTTATTGTGTTCTGGCTTCGCATCAACCGCTTCATTTCTCTGCACTTCCCTATGGTTAACTGTAAGAGAATGCCTTAAGGCATTAAGTCCGTCATTTACTGTTATCTTTGGTGAAGAAGTTATATCTAATAAATAAATAAATAATACATACAAAGTAATCTATGCAATCCTAAATCCTTCCCTTTATATCACAAAGATAAGATGGTTAGTCTATTAAAGATAACAGTTTGGTCGAGCTTGATGTGCACGTTCAGAAGTCCATGAACCCAAATTGAACGTTCGTTTAAACACGGAAATGTTAACGTTTCGTTTATTTTTCTATATAATTGTTTTGAACGATAAAATCTGAAGTGTAATTATCCTTATTTATATAGGTTCATACATATTGAATTTGTCTTGTACTCTTGTGGTCCCACTAATGTTTTTTACTATAAATATCTTAACGTCTACAACATGGCTGATGTTATCAGATATCATCATGACGTGGTCAGAAAACAAAATAGGCTAATACTCATCACTCCTCCTCCTCATCGGCTGGATCTTAATTTTTTTTAAGCGTTGTATTACATACTGATGTGGGGTATGTAATCGCACAGGAGAAAATAATAACAAACATACAAGTTCACATACATATGACCCCCAGCACTGGAACAACAATATGTGGATCACACGAAGAATATTAGTATCTTCAGACTGCAAAATCAATGTCATTATAACAAAGTTTCCTTGCGATAAGAAAGTAACAAGATTTTTGCATTTACATGAAGTAATAAGTGGGTATAAAAGGGCTGTTAAAAATTACAAGACTTTTTTTTCTTTCTTATATGGCAACCGAGACTCTAACATGTTGTTGACTATACTGCCAGTATCATTTTGTGATCAATTACGCATATTTCGATCCCAAATTAAAAGTCAAATTTACTATCCATGTGTCAAAGTGTGAGTTTATAATTTTTGTTTAATTTGTCAAAAGTCAATGCCAATATCGGACATTGACTATTCACTTTTTTTTTTTTTTTTTTTTCTTCTTTGGCAACCGAGTCTCCAAAATGGTGTTGTCGACTATACTGCCAGTGTCGAGTGGTGACGGCAAAATTATTGGACCGTCGAACTTAACTTTGCGGTAGTTTTTAGTTGTTAGTAGCTGAAAGGACAAAACAATTGGGTTAGTAAAACATAAACATTATCAACTATTTTACTGTATATATACAGTGGTGTAAAAAATAGTTGGGGGACATACACAATATAGACAGATATTAATATACATCATTGGACACCGTCACATTTTGATCTCATTTCCATTCATAAATTTACATATATAAATAATTACTTTGTGGGAAAAGTGAGTTAAAAGGAGGTGGAAACTGATTGGGAGTGGGATTTGGATACTGGGAAGTTTTTTATAGAGGTCAAAGGTTTGGGAATTTAAGGGACATGAAAAAAATATGTGTTCTAAGGTTCCCTCATCAAGGCCGCATTCGCACAGCGAGCTGTCGCAGACACGGATCTTGTTGAGGAAGACCGGACTACTACAATGGCCGAGTCTGAGCCTACACAAGGATGAAACAGTATGACGGGGAAGCTTAGGGTACTTGGAAAACCAAGGTTTCCGTCGGATGCCGGGCTGGACAACTGCATAGTAGGCACCTTTCCGTTTGGAAGTTTCTACCCACACTGCAGCCCATGAGTCAAACAGCTTGTGTTTTGTGTCGGCACGTATATCATACCCGTACACAACGTAGTGTTGGCGTTCGACCTCATTCGAGGCCGCAAATTTGGCCAATGAATCCGCACACTCGTTACCACATATGCCAGAGTGACCAGGAATCCAAGCGATCTCGATATTTATGTCGTCTTTGAAGCAAGAAAAAAGAAGCGCCTTTATCTCTACAACCAAACTGCTATGAGTTCGGGAATGGAGCTGGTCTTGATTGAGAGACTGTAGGCTACTTCGGGAGTCGGAAAAAATAACAGAATTTCTAAGGTTATGTGCTCTAATAAATTTTATTGATTCTAAAATGCCAACACATTCTCCCGTGAAGACAGATGCTTCCGGGGGACACTTGGAGAGGAGGGCGATCTTCGAATTTTGGAAGTCCGCTGCTACTCCTGTACTTCCATTTCGGGATAGTTTAGACGCGTCGGTGAAGAAAATATTCCAGCCCCTCCAGTAACTGTTCAAAGCGCGCCCAAACTCGCCCGCAGCATCTACGGAGGATTTCGAGATGCCGAGTCCTAGAATTACCTTTGGCCTGAAGTGGATAACCTCATATACGGAAGAGAAAACCGGGAGTACAGGATATTGCCTGATGGGTGCAGAGAGGTTTTTAAGCTCCCTGTACCTGACAATCACGGGAGGGACAGGTTTATTGTTCCAGTAGGAAGAGGACCTATAGGAACAGTGGGTTTGTTCTAGGATAGGAAGAAGGGGTGTGATGAGAGGGAGAGGACTTTTGAGATGAAGCGGTCTGCCAGGTATTGTCTTCGAAGGTTGAGAGGAGGCTCTACACATTCAACCTGAAGAGCATTTATGGGGGATGATTTCATAGCTCCGATAATTATTCTAAGGCATTTGGCCTGAATGGAGTCTAGTTTTTTTAATGCACCCTTATTGCAAGGAACAATAAGGAAGCAACAGTAGTCCATTACACTTCTGACCAATGCATTATAGATGAGCTTCAATGAGTAGGGGTGTGCACCCCACCATACCCCGGCCAGAGCTCTGAGTATCGATACTGAGCGTTCACACCTTGCAACCACAGTGTTTATGTGATCCGCCCCAGACATCTTTGAATCGAGATAAACCCCCAAGAATCTAGCACTGCTTTTGATTGGGATATCCTGACCGTCTATCTCTACACGAAGATCCGGAGTGCGTCGTTTGCGTGTAAAAATGACAGCTGAGCTTTTTGGGGCGCTTAAAGATAACCCGTGATTCAGAAGCCATTGGTTTAATGAGGCCAAAGAGACGTTGATGGAGTGGGCGGCGTCTGTTATAGAGCTGTTAGTAACCATTAGTGCGATATCGTCAGCATACTGAAGGACATTACAGTTAAAATTTAGACAGGAGGGAAGGTCATATGTATAAATGTTATAAAGGATGGGGCTAAGGACTGACCCCTGAGGTAAACCTTTCCAGGAGGACCTCCGTACTGGGTTATCCTCAGGAGTTCTTAATTGGAGGGTACGATCGGAAAGGATGTGGGCTATAATTCGGCAGATCCTACTCGGGATTCTCAGCTTTTGCAGTTTCTGCCTGAGAAGGGGTAAGAGGACAGAATCATAGGCCGCTGAGATGTCCAAGAAGACTGCGACCAACGACTCCTGCCTGCTAAGGGCCAGTCGGATGGCTGAAGTGAGGGTACCCACACTGTCAGCCGTACCCAGACCTTTCCTGAAGCCGAACTGAGTCGCCGGAAGCAGCCTCTGGCTCTCAACCAACCATTCAAGGCGGTTTTTGATGAGGTGTTCAAAAGTTTTAATAAGTATGGACGATAGGGCAATAGGTCTGTACGACAAATGGTCACCAGGGTCCTTGCCAGCTTTTAACAGCGGCATAATAACCTGAACCTTCCAGGTAGGAGGAATATAGCCTGAAATAAAGCAAAAATTGACCAAGTCAAGGTAGTATTGCTTCGCTTTAGTTCCTGCTTTAGTTAGGAATGAGTAGGGGAACCCATCAATCCCTGGTGCCGAGTCCTTCACATGACTGAGTACCGTTTGAAGTTCTTCAGGTGAGAACTCCAAATCGAGCGGGTCATGAGACTCGGGTCGCTCGATCTCATGGGATTTCAGGCAGCATTCATCTGCAGTAGGAACATACGTTGGAGCAATGTGGTTGAAAAAACTGTTACTCAGAGATTCGGGTAAGGTGGAGATAGTGGGAGGTTTGGTGGAGTTCCTAAAATTTTTAACTCTCTGCCAAACTTTGGATATTGGTGTCGATGGGTTTAGTGAACCACAATATCTCTGCCACCCTTGTCTCTTCTTTTTCTTGAACAATTTCCTTGACTTAGCCAAAATTCGCTTGAAATTTAGGAGGTTTTCCAGGTTCATATCTTGGTTATATGTCTTTTCAGCCGCATTCCTAGCTCTTATCATGGCAGTGCATTCACTATCCCACCATGGTGGAGAAGGGATATTGCCTTTCGGTGCATTTTTCACAGGAAAGCAATCTTCGGCTGTGGAGGATATCAGGTCGGAAAATTTGGACAAACATTCCAAAGAATTCTCATTGTTAACTGGTGGAAGGAGAGAAATGCGTAGGTCTAATAATTTGGAGTAAAGATCCCAGTCTGCGGAATCTAAACGATATCTTAATAGGGGGGGAAGGGGTTTATCTGGAATGGATTTTGACAGGTGTTTAATTATGATGGGGTAGTGATCACTACCATAGGTCAAATTTAAACAACTCCAATTTAGCACGCTAGCCGTGCAAAAGGTCAAGTCCACACAGCTGTTTCTTTGACCAAATGCAGACCTACGAGTAGGGCTGCCATCATTAATGACACACAGATCGAGTTCGTCCAGCATCTCAACTAGCTCATTACCCATATTATCACTAAAATCTGAACCCCATCTATAGTGATGGGAGTTAAAGTCACCCATAACAAGTAATGGGCCACTTACTGAGGTAAGTAAATTTTTAATCAAAATAAGGTGGTCAACATGAGGGTGAGCAATGTAAAATTACAAATATATTTATGTCCTCAGCCTTAACAGCGACAACATTTATGTCATCGCCAACGAAGGTTAGAGGGATCTGGGAGAAGGGTACTTTGCTATTAATTAACAAAGCACACCCTCCATAACCATCAGATCTGTCATGTCTGACAACACTGAAACATGGTATCCCGAAATTGATATTCGGACGAAGCCATGTCTCAGCAATGCCACAAATCGATGGAAGAGTACTCCTCACGTTCCACTGAAGCAGTGTTAGAGGTAGGAATTTTACAAATATAATCAAGAATTGTTGAAAGCTTTTGTGCGACGTGGTCCGGTACCGTTTGGGCAGGGTGTGATAGTACTGCCATGAGCATATCAGAAACTATATTAAGAATGTACTTGGAGCTACGAATGTTGGTTCCGGATTCCACAGGGAAAGCGCAACCGTTTTTGGATGGGGAGTAAGAGTGGTCTTGGATAAGGGCCTGATGGGCCTTCTTATCATAGCTAGGAGATAGGGGAGCATGTGATTTAGGTTTAAGGTGTATAGTTTTTTTATAGGAGACTCTTTGTTGGGGTGTTTTTTTAATAGGAGATGGATCTATGAGGTTGACTGATCTTGAGACCTCAGCATAAGACCTTTTTACAGTAGGGAAAACCTGGCTTGCTTCCGCATATGAAATTGATTTTTCAGCCATCAGAGCTTTGATGCTCTTCTGGCGCCCCAATTCAGGACAAGCTTTGTCATTAGCAAAATGGGTGCCATTGCAATTGACACAGATGGCGGTCTCAGCTGGAATCTGGCATCCATCCCCTGGATGATCCTGGCCACACTTGAAACAACGTGGCTTGGAGCGGCAAAGAGTGCGGGTATGCCCAAAACGGCAACAGTGATAACACTGTATAGTAGGGTACGAGTATAGTTCTACCGGGAGCGCTGAGTAAAAACAAAACACTTTTTTAGGTAGTGTTTGGCCGTCAAAAGTAAGCACTACAGTTTGAGTAGGCTTCCATTCGGTACCGTTTGTGGTTGAGACTCTGCGGTTCATTCTCCTAGCCTTTATCACAGCCCCACACCCAGCGGGAACCCTGATATTACTAATGATTTCGTCCTCTGTCCATTCGACAGGGACGTTCCTAACAATGCCCATTCGTGTAATGTTAAATTGTGGTATCGAAGTCACATAGCTTTGAGCCACAATACCGTTAACCAGAAAGCTATTTGCATCTTGGTGCGTCACAAACTCAACCGAAACTTTATTCCTCCCCAGTCGTTTGACACCACCGATTTTAACATTATTAATATTGAGTTTCATTAAAAACATTCCAAACTTGACTGGGTGAAGAGTAGTGCCAGACGTCTGGGAGTCCTTAAGAGACACATAAACTACGTAAGGGGGATTATCCCTGGCCGTATAACATTGTCGACCATTTATACTTTTCGCCAATTTCGGAGGGTTGTTCTGGGTGATAGGAGGGGAGCCTGCAGGTCGTTTTCGGTTTTTGGGAACTTCTGAATCCATTAATTCGATATCCGGGGTGTCGGGAGGAAGAGTGATTGTCAGGATGGTTTCCGTCTCATATTCCGGGGATTTATCGGGATCGGGAGGGTCTGGTGGCTTCACTTCATCCATTTCTGATTAAGGAGATGTGGGCAGAGGAATAGATTAAAATTTTTCTTAGAATTACACCAATACCTGTTAAAAACTTACACACACACACTTAACCAACACGACAACACAAAATTTTAAAAGAATTCAATTCCAATCACTATGAATTATCTCACTTAAATTGAAAACAAACGTAGGAATGACAAAAGCACGTGCGTAACCTTCACCACTACCAACGAAAAGTCTACTATTCACTTGTTCAACTAGCATTTTAAAAATAAATGTCATCTGCCTAGAGGGGCACAGATGCAAAAAAGAGACTTTTGACAGTTGAACTCACAACGATACAGGTCAAAATATATATAAAGCCAAAATAAATCTCGTATACTTACAACGTAAGAAGCTTACCATATATTGTATTTTTCTCCACAAATATGTCCTCAAATACTGTACTTAGTCTCTTAAAGTAATAATAATAAATTGTATTTACATACATTTTCGGGTTTTCCTTAAATAACAATGTTATTTACCTAATACATTGTTTTGAGTAGTTGAACTTGTAGGTACCTATTTCAGTCTATATAAACTTCAATATTGTGAGTACTGGGAACTGGCTGCCAAACAACACATCGCGGGATTGATTCCCGTGTGGGTGTCATGTGTATGTGAACTTGTATGTTTATAACTGCACCCACGGCACAGGAGAAATCTGTGAGATAATGTTTTAGATCCATTTATCCTAATGACAGGCTGGTTAAAAGCATGTTTTTAGCGTTTAAAGGAATTGCTTTTTCCTTGATTACGTGGAAGTAATAAAACGAAATAATAATGTCGTGGTGGCCAGGAGGTTAAAAACGCCCGCTTCTCATGCATGAGGGTGCGGGTCGAAACCTACCAACAGCAAGTACCAATGTGACTTTTCCGAGTTATATGTACTTTCTAAGATTATTCAGAGACCATTGACAAACGGTGAGGAGACCTGGACTTATAATTTCTAATTATAAGTTTGAAACCGCCAACCCGCATTGACCAAGCGTGGTCATTAATGCTCAAACCTTCTCCGTGAAAAGAGGCTTTGCACAACAGTTGGCATTATAGGCTGTTGAGTAATAAAACTAAATAAAAGGAAATGTAAGTATGTCCAATATATACACAGCCTTTGGCCCAACCTTTACTCATTTATACCCCGTCGATATAAAGTAAATTGACCAAATTATAATGTGACAGCCCCCTTGAGGTCACTGATAAAATTCTACTCGCATAATTATGTATTCCCTTTAGCTTACAAGTACATACATAATTATATAGTATGCTGTTAACTAACTCTTTCGTGAGGGTTCACTCATTTATTTTGTTATAATAGGTTCATGTTTGGAACTTAACTTTTCATAACTCACACCTTTTTGATCCCCAAAGGGATAGTCAGAGGTACACGTAGGTTGGTATACAATACTACAGGATTTATTTTGTTTTTATTATCTATGATATTGCCGTTCTGCAGTCTGGCCATTTCAAATCAAAATATTTTTTGTTTGGCTAGGAATTCTAATTTCAAATTAATTTTATTTTAATAACAAGAATATATTTTCCAAACGTCGTCATTTGTGTAACACTCACTTTTCACTATTTTATGTTAAGAGTCCCAAGTCCCATGTAATAGGAGCCTATTGCTATATACCGGGCACAATTCTAGACTCCGAGCTACTACTGAGAATTTTTAAAAACCCAGTAATATTTTGCTCGACCCGGGAATCGATCCCGAGAGTCCTTGCCCAGCAATCGCACTTGCAATCACTCGGCCAACGAGGCAGGTATAACATTGCAATAAGCATTAAATGCCGTATAGTTTATAATCACATAATCTACGCTATACATAACGCGTAGGTGTTTAGTTGAAACATTATAATATTAATTATGCGAAGTTACAACACGATTCCTAGGTAAAAGATCAATGATGCATTACTGTATTATACAAGTACATAATTGTGATATGTCGATGTATGGGTATGATTATCTAAATATCTATGTGAGTTACTCGGACACGGCATAGTCACTGTGATTTATAAGTTCAATTTAAAATAAACCTATGATTCAATGAAATTGTTTCAGAGCATTATCTTTGTCTAGATCTAAGAATAGAGTTGCCTATTGTTCCTAACGAACGGTTATATTTTATTATAGGTAATAAAATTATCTACTTACTAGGTATTTGTGTAATGTTATTATTTATAACAACATAACATCACGCCTTTTATAGCCGAAGCGGTAGGCAGAGGTGCAAACAGAAGTAACACCCACTTTTCACTATTTATGTTATGAGTCCCATGTAGGAGGGGGTTATTATTTATTTTTATGGGATAAAAAGGTAAACGAGCAGACGGATCATCTGATGGTAAGCGGCGTCGCCAATGGACACTCGGAACACCAGAGGCGTTAGATTTGCGCTACCGGCCTTTTGGAGATTATGAATTTGACGATTGAAGGGACGAATTGAGGGGATCGGGCAATGGGGCGGGGGAGTAATTGGGCCTCCTGTAACCTCCGACGAAACACAACACATGCATTGTTTCACGTCGGTTTTCTGTTAGGCCGTGGTATCACTTTGGTCCCTTTACACACATTATAGACTTATTTCAAATAGGACATCGTATCGTCATCTCCCAAAGGTCTATCGACAATTGATGTAATGTCTAGTTAAGTCATTACGATCACCTGTACACATTTGTGTATCAAGCGTTAGTAAATAAATAAATGAAGATACAGGTACATAAAGCATAACAAAATGTACGTAAATCAGTTAGAAATTTGGTTAGACTAATAGCAGTTGCAATGTTATGAGATATTTTGAGATGTCATAAACAATCAGCCATAAGAAGTTCACCGATGACTTACAGGTTCAACGACACCTCCTAAATTAGGTCTTCAGTTCTGCAACCTCGAAAGTTAGTTATCTAACTAACTTCCCACCAATTTTTCAATTATTAGTTAAATCTTTTTTTTCTGTCTTCTTTGGCAACCGGGAGTTAAATGTAACCTGTTGAATAAAATTGACATTTGACAGTTGTAAAAAAAAATGACAAATTATCAAAGTTATTCTTCAGTTAAAATTTATATGGCGTTGGAAAAATCGGCCCTAAGTATGCCTCTCCCAAATACCCTTTTTGAGTATTAACAAAACATATAGAGGTACATTTTGACACCGCAAAATTACACGAAAGTAAACGAATACAGAATAAAGGGGCTAAACATTTTTAATTTAGAGTTGAACCATTAGAAGAATTGTTTGTCCTGCTTTTGTCCGCTTAAAGCGCTTTGCATAATTAATTTGTAGGCATACACTGACAAACCCAGTGACTGATAGCGACAGACACTGTACAGGAATAATAGACAGAAGTTGCAGTCAATACGAACATTCAATTTATTTAAACTATCAAACACCGCGAGGACACCGGTGACCGCAACCTATTGTTCTTTAATTGTCTATAATGATGGTACTCAACGAGCTAATTATCATATACAACCCTTATTACAGTCCATTACTAGACTTAGTAACTTTACGTAAGGAGTTTTGTTAAAATTTTCACGCTTCGTAGACAAGTAAAGTTCCGGCTTATCAGAGAACGCCTTTGTCACTTTTATTTACCACTTTTTTTTTTTTTAAGGGGGGAAAATCATCGAATGACTGCTCCCGCCTGGGTGAGGCGGAAGGGAGTGTCAGACTCTTACTGACTAAAAACCACCCCGTTCCTTCTCCTGCACGTCGAGCCGGAGCCCCGGTTACCCGTTAGGTTCTCCGCGACTCCGAATCGGCATCGGCCCTATTGGGCCCCATCTGTGGTGGTCTGATGGCTCTTTGAGGCGCGCGCGGAACGCGACGCGCCGTACGCTCGGGTCTGTTTCTGGTCGGACGGGGAGCCACCCATGCTCGCCGTCCGCAGGCCCGCGCTTACGGTGGCCGGAGATCGTCTCGCGATCCCCGACGCCCAGTGTGTCCTTCGCGATGGCTGGGCCGTGAGGAGGCAGCGCTTCGCTGCCGCACGCGTCCCGCCTCCTCCTTAGCTAGCATGACTGCTTCGCAGAAGGAGGAGACGGCATCCCAATCCCTCTCGCTCCGCATCATGGCCTGCACTAGGCCCGGACGCGAGAGGTCGCCATCGCCGATCAGGTGAGTGCACAACGAGCACCGCCCTTGCCTCTCCGCCACGCTCTCTGCTAAGTTCAGAGAGACAGGCGGAGAAACGCCCCACGGAAGCGCGGGCCATGAGCACACAGCCCGCCGCCTCCAGAACCCTATCGGGTTCGCCCGCCCAGTCCAGAAGTCTGCTGCAGGCGACAATCACTCCAACCCTATCACCCCCGCTAGGGAGACTGTCGCCCGCACCCAGGGTGCACCACGGGGAGGTCTTCTGGCACCGCACCCCTTTATTTACCACTAGCTTTTATCCGCGCCTTCGCTCGCGTCACAAAATGATAAAAGTAGCCTATGTGACATATACTAATACACACAGCGCCATCTATACCAATACTTTTATTTTCCTTCGGGATAAAAAGTACCCTATTATTTATTCCGAACTTCTAACTTTACGCCTGCAAAAAATCAAAGCAATCGGTTTAGAAGTTACGGCGTGAAAGCGGAACAAACAAACAAACTCACTTTCCCATTTATAATAGTAAGGATGAAATTGTTCTTGCTTAGTAAAAGCACTTGGCATACGTGTTCTTCCTGTTAAACACCGTAAAATAGAATGTTAACCTAATTTGAATTCTATTTTGTTTGAATTTCGCTCTCATTTGTAAGTGGATTATAAATAAAAGTTTTACGATTCATTGGTTCCAAATTAAACGTAATAATATATATGTATATAATTTGGCAGTGGTCGTATTTTACATCACAGGTAAAGATTTTTACCGTGAGTGAAAAAGACACGTGCTTTGATGGCACAGTTTATTTTCTTTTATAATCTTTAAAGCAATATATCAAGCAGATCCGCAGGGGCGGCGAGAATCTGGAGAAGCTGATTGTTCTTATAAACACCGAAGGCCAGAGATCGCGTGGACTTTCTTCAACAAGATGAACTGATCAAATAAAAGACTCGTCTTCAAAATTTAGCACAGTTGTAAGAGACGCGCAGGACAGAAACCGCCGAAAGCAGATCTTCCGCTCCAGATGAAATCTTGATGCTGGCCATGACCTAGAAACATGAGGGAACTACTAAAGGGAGATTAAGCAGATATTCTAAAATAACTTGTTATGTGGAAATTACAGCAATTTTTATAAAAGTCTCATGATCATTTTTATTTGGTAACACGAAATTGTTGAAAAATTGTGCGTAATTTTTTTACCATTTAATTTAGTTGCACTTCTCTTTTCTCTACACAGTGACGTTTTAAAACAACATTTACATTTATTTCGACTTAGGTTAAATACAGTAATGGACGCGACAATTTCTGAAATGCATACCTATCTTTTTAAGTAAATTATCGTGCGCTTTAGTTGAAAGGAGCTTGGTTAAGTTATAATAAAAATCAACAACGCATATGTATCTGTATATCAAAGGTTTCAGCTAGTTTTACCATTTAAACTAGGATTTTTAATACACCTGTCAGGCGTTGGTATTTTAGCTAATGCGTAGATAGATGTAGGATGTAGATAATGAAGACAGTACCGTCGCTCCCACAAGTCTTTACCATTAGTGCACTCGGAGCCCGTGACATGAGAGGGCCCGAAGATCCTGACAATTTCTACGCAACGTGTACCGGGTTCGATTCCCGCACGGATTATATCTTTATGTGATGCACAAATTGTTGTTTCGGGTCTGAGTGTCAAATGAACAAACAATATGAACTTGCATGTTTGTAAATGCATCTACGATACAGAAGAAAATCCTAGTGTGGTGCAACGTTACAAAAAATGAAACATTTTAAAAGGGCCCGGAATTATTATGTGCCCAAGGGCCTCAGCTTAGTCCAAGACAGCCCCGAATGGAAAGCCAAAGTCCAGGAATAGATGGTAATTTTTTTAAGGGGGAAAATCTTCGATTTTCTTCTCTCGCCTGGGTGAGGAGTGTCAGACTCTTACTGGCTAAAAACTAGCCCGTTCCTTGTCCTGCACTTCGAGCCGGAGCCCCGGTAAGCTGTTAGGTTCTCCACGACGAATAGATGGTCATGGGCTGTTGATGTTGATGATGTAGATGTAACCATTTAACAAAATGAAACACAATTGTAATCCAAAGTGTTTACATCCGCACTTGTATAAAACGCCAAGATTTCTTATCTACAAAGTACAATACATTGTCTAGAATTTTAAAAAACAAACGCTGAGAGCAATGACTCAGAATACCTATACCAGTTGGCAGGTACTTGATATTCATAACATCTTGGAATCGAACTCCATTACTATGCAAATACCTCCATTCTTATTATAATGACTGCAAAAAGGACAAATAGAAGCTGATGTCAAAATATGTGCATAGCGTACATTAACTTTGAACGAGGTACGACTTTTTTGGGTGATTTTTAAGTACCTATGTAATAAACACTTTTTATATTATTACAGCACAGGGCGGCAAGTGAGCAGACGAATCACTAGATGGTAAGAAATCGGTGCCTTTCATTGACACCCCAGAGACCAGAGAAGTTATAAGTGCGTGGTAGGACTTTTGAGGGATCAGGGTCTTAGGGATTGAGGATGGGGCCGGAGCTGCGGGCAAACTAACAGGTTACCGGGAGCGGTTTTCAGTCAGTGAGAGACCGAGTCTCTCTCGCCGTACCTAAGGCGGGAGATGTTATTGAATAATTTACCCCACAAAAAATAGAAAAATGAATTAGTATTGGGAAGGATTGGACGTCCAGACGAATCACTAGATGGTAAGAAATCGGTGCCTTTCATTGACACCCCAGAGACCAGAGAAGTTATAAGTGCGTGGTCGGACCTTTGAGGGATCAGGGTCTTAGGGATTGGGGATGGGGCTGGAGCTGCGGGCAACCTAACAGGTTACCGGGAGCGGTTTTCAGTCAGTGAGAGACCGAGTCTCTCTCGCCGTACCTAAGGCGGGAGAAGTTATTGAATAATTTACCTCACAAAAAATAGAAAAATGAATTAGGATTGGGAAGGATTGGACGTCCAGTAAACTCACTCGGACTTACCCGGAGTGTTTCACCACACGGTGAAACACTCCGGGTAAGTCAGGCCACTTGTCCCGAAGCATAGCTCTTCACCCTGTGCATATAAAGTCAGTTAAAAAAAACATACAATCTTATACTTTTGTTTGCATACATATAACATTATAATGTCACTGTAAGCTTGTTGGTATTCATTGAATAAATTTAATAATACATCTATCTTCAACTACATATTATACGTACATTTGAAAATCTTTGCCTCGTTGATCAAGTAGTAGTTAGTGCAAATGCCGAGTTTCAGTTTGATGTCGTCGATTCAAAAAAAATAATACTATCTATTGCTGGGGATTTTGGGTGATCAGGTTATGCCTGGTTAGATGAATTAAAAAGAAGAAATAAAATGGATTGACCTATTTCATATACCTATTTATTTACAAGTCTCTATACCTAAATTGTATTTTTAAATACTACTTCACAAAAATAATATAATATTAAACAGTATAAGAAATAAATATTATTATAAATAGTATTATAATTATTTATTGAAAGACAGTTTTTTTTTAACCACATGCTTTTATTTCAGACGACAACGCATAAAATACATAAATAAAGTAAGTTTAGATACAGGTGCCAAAGAACAATGCTTGTACCTATTCTCTGTCTACCTGAAAATTAAACCTTCGTGATCTCGTAATAATGACGATTCGATTACCAGTATTTAAATAAAGTTTGTTAGGCCACCAGGCCTTGACAAATTTTTGCAAAGTAGGCACTAGGTACCTTCCTATAGAGGATAAATTAGCTAATGTACTTCATCTGATAAGCATTGTCAGTCTGTTAAGTAGATTATGTAGTACCTAACCATTTGTCTTCGTCAGTAGGCCAGTAGTATCAGGCTTTTTAAATTAATTGTACTAACTAATGTACAGATAAGTATCACTAATGGATATAGTATCAGTAAACATAAAGATGTTTACTGAATACGAATATAAGATATAGTTTTTGTTTTGTTTCAATGTTAAACCTTTCGTTATTCGAAGGGTAAAAACAATAAATATAACACCTAATTTTTTATTTCTTATGTAATAAGGAACAAGCCTAGCAGTTGTCAACATAGCAAAAACACTTAACCATACTGGGCCAAAGAAAAAAAAAATGGTATCAAATGTTTATTAAACAGCGCTACCGTGTTTGAAAGCAGAACTTATAGCTACTTAAACTGGCTAAGAGATTTTCGTGTATATCAAGAGATGGCGCTACAAATCTGTTACACCGCTAAATGTCTATGTTAACAGCTGATTCAACAATCGCAGGATAATCATAGATTTTTGACAAAGTTTCATCATCATCAACATCCTATAAATGCCCACTGCTGAGCAAAGTCTCTTCTCACACGGAGAAGGTTAGAGCATTAATCACCACGCTTGCTCAATATGGGTTGGCGATTTCAAACTTATAATTAGAAATTATAAGTTCAGGTTTCCTCACGATGTTTTTCCTTCACCGTTTGTCAGTGGTGTCTAAATAATCTTAGAAAGTACATATAACTCGGAAAAAGTCACATTGGTACTTGCCGTTGGTAGGTTTCGAACCCGCACCCTCATACATGAGAAGCGGGCGTCTTAAACCTCCGGGCCACCACGACGTCACGACAAAGTTTAATCAAAACTAATATTATAAAGAGGAAAGATTTGTACCTATTTTTGTATGTTTGTAATGAATAGGCTCAAAAAGTATTGGGCCGATTTAAAAAATTCTTTCACCAATAGAATGCTACATTCTTCCAATTTGACATAGGCTACGTATTTCATTTTGAAAAAAAATTAGGGATCCTTGGTAAAATTTGAAAAATGTAACCGAAGGTGTAGAAAAATGAGTCTTAAAATGTCTTTCGTCGAATGCGCTGCCGAAACTATTAGCGATAGAACAAAATAATGTACAACAATATTGAAGAACAACATAATGTCTACAAAAAACTCCGCGGTAGCATATGCCCAACTATTGTAGTTATGAAAACTACAACAATCCAAATTTCCAAAAATAATTATAATTGTCTACCCCGTGCGAAGCCGGGACGGGCTGTTAGTGGTATAGAAAGAAATATATGTTTGGGACTCTGAAGTTTTATAAATTAAGCTAAAGCTTATAAAAACTGAATCGTAATGTACTTTTCTCAACCGCCTGGCCTGAAGATTCACGTTTTTAATGGAAACATGTTGTTAGTTCCACGTCATATGATAGAAACATGTTGTTAGTTCCACGTCATATGATAGAAACATGTTGTTAGTTCCACGTCATATGATAGAAACATGTTGTTAGTTCCACGTCATAACTCTGCCGTTGCCGGTCCCAAGCCCGGATGAGAAAAGAGGAGGGTTGGCTGTGAATGACGAAACCTTACCAGCCTACAAACACCTAGGCATGAAGACAGCCGTAAATATTTGTCAACGCCGAGCCCAGGCGGCGAAAAATACCCTGATTCTGCCTATCTAACCAGAGGCAGCTTGGTGGTAGGAAATGCCCTCCAAATACCGTAAACCCAACAGGGTTGGGAGCGGTGGCCTTGGCTTAATCGCCCGGACTGCGGGGAAGAAAACCTCTCAACAAATTACCCCAAATTCTACGGTGGGATACGCGCCAAGAGAATGCATGGCTGGTGGGAAGCCCAGTCGCTAGCGCCAACCTCGGTGGACCAGGCAATCACCGTTGAATTAGCCTTCTTGTGGGAATAGCCGTCACCCTACAAGCGACCCTTATCGTGCTTACTCGTGGGAACAACATGAATAAATATAATGATCCTAATTCCAAAAAAACCTATACGCAACAAATAATTTATCCCGGACTATTCAATAGACCGAGATCACAATCCCTCAGCGAACAGCCGAAGGAGCCCAAAGATACAACTACTCAACCACCTAATAACACTAATATTACAGAAGACCACACAAAAGGAATGTTGCCTAAGCACCCTGAATGGCAAAGATCCCCTGAAATTCAAAGAAACAGCAAGAAAAGGAAACTAGTAACTTAACCTCACCAAAACCTAGCCAGATAAATGTCTCGAATAGCTTTGATGGACTAGAGATCGATGCAACAGGAGACAACGACAAGCAAAAACGGACAAACAAGCCCCCACCACTAATCCTATATGGAGTAGAAGATATTAACAAACTTAAAGAGTTAATATTAACAACAATATCAAAAACAGACTACTGTATCAAAATAATCAACAAAAACCAGCTGAAAGTGAGGCATACAAAAAACTAATGTCCCTGGCAAGAGAAAACGGTCTTATCGGCCACACGTTTACGAGAAAAGAAGATAAATACTACAGGGTAGTCATCAAAAATTTACACTATACAACCCCACATCCTGAAATTATAGAAGCAATAGAGACAACTGGCAACAAAGTCAAGGGCGAAATAATAAACGCTAGATTTGGGCCCGATAAACTCCCTACCTCTACTTTCTTTGTGAACATAGAACCAGGACCGAACAATAAAAATATAAAGAATATACGACATATAGCCAACACTATCATCAAAGTTGAAGACCCAAAGAAGCGTAACACGATCGTTCAATGTACAAAATGCCAACAATATGGGCACACGAAAAACAACTGTTTGCGCCCTTACCGATGCGTAAAATGTGCAGAAGCCCATAAAACAACAGATTGTCCAAAGCGAGAACGAAATACTCCGGCCAAATGTGCATTATGTCTTGGAGATCATCCAGCCAATTACAAAGGCTGCCAAGTGTACCAAGAAATTGCTAAGAGAAAAAAGGGGAGTCAAAGATTTCACCCAACTAATACAAACACGTTCCAACAGCAAAGCGCACCTACTCTTTACAACAAGGCTGAAACTCAAGCCAAGAGACCTGAAGAAATCAGTCACGAAAAGAGGCTATACTCTGATATCCTCAAAACCAACCCACAACCACAGCAAAAAGCTGAGCCAACTCAGGTTATTTATGACCTAATGACCAAACAAACAGAAAAGTTAGACATGTTATTA
Organism: Spodoptera picta; assembly: GCA_038387885.1. NCBI lineage: Eukaryota > Metazoa > Arthropoda > Insecta > Lepidoptera > Noctuidae > Spodoptera > Spodoptera picta. The sequence goes on along the minus strand of JAZHFQ010000098.1, from coordinate 2,870 downwards.
CAACAAATAAGCACCCTAATGGGACTTATAATTAAACTTGTTGAGAAGCTACAGAGCTAAATGCACTTAAAATTGCGACTTGGAACATCGATGGCCTAGCTCCAAATGTACACGAAGTCGAAACTCTTATTAGTGTTTACAATTTAGACATCGTTCTAATATCAGAGACACACTTCACACACAAAAGCCAAGTACGCTTAAAAAATTACAACATATACAGTTGCAATCACCCAGATGGTACAGGACACGCCGGGGCAGCTGTTATAATTAAATCAAACATAAAACACCATCCACTACCTCAATTCCAAACCGTAGAAATTCAGGCTGCTAACATAGCCTTAGAGGGTAAATACGGCACTGTGAATATCTCAGCAGTATATTGCCCACCGAATAAGAAAATAACAGTGAACATATTAAATGATTACTTCAAAATTCTTGGCGCAAAATTTATTGCAGGTGGGGACTGGAACTGCAAACATACCCACTGGGGCTCGAGGCTCATAACAACAAGGGGCAGAACACTAAAACAGGCAATCGAAGGAAACAAGCTCAAACACCATTCTACATCAGAGCCCACCAATTGGCCTTCAGATCCTAATAGACAGCCAGACTTACTAGACTTTTACATATCAAAAGGACTACCCAATAATATAATAATAAAAACTGAATCCTGTCTCGATGGCTCATCAAGTCACACACCGGTAATAATGACAACAAGTGCTATGGCAACACAACGCGAAACCCCACTTAGGCTATACAATAAAAATACAGATTGGGCATCATTTCGAGAACTGGTAGACCAACGCCTTGACCTAAAAATTCCCCTAAAAACCCCATCAAACATAGACGACGCTGTTAAAACCTTCACAGAAGTGATACAAAGATCCTGTTGGGACTGCACACCAGAAATATCGCTACAAATCCCGGGCAATAAAACGTTATCGTGGGATATTCGCAACAAAATAATAGAGAAACGTAGACTTCGACGTATATGGCAAATTAGCAAAATAAGATCAGACAAAACTGCATACCATAAAGCAGCAACAGCACTAAAAGAGTTGATCAAAGAAACTGAAGACAAAACTATGCAAACTAAACTGGAAGCACTAACCCCCACAATGGAAACCAATTATTCTCTCTGGAAAATTACCAGAAACATGGAACAACCTCAACAATGCAAACCCCCCCTCAAAAATGGAATTGGAAACTGGGCGAAAACAAGTAAAGAGAAAGCAGACTTGTTTGCTAGTCACCTGAAATCAGTGTTTACGCCAAATAAAAGAAACAGCGACACTGACGAGAACGACATCATGCAAGTCACAAACGAAGACTTCCAAATGGATTTGCCCATCAAACCAGTCAGCCCAAGAGAGGTAAAGCAACAGATAAAGCAGATGAAAGACAAGAAAGCACCAGGCTTTGACCTAATCACCAAAGAGGTCATAAATAATCTACCAAGAAAAGCCATAGTCTATCAAACCATAATCTTCAACGCCATTCTAAGAGTCGGTTATTTCCCATTCCTATGGAAAGTATCATCTATAATTATGATTCACAAAGCAGGTAAACCAGTCCATGAGGTGTCCTCATATCGACCAATCAGTCTGTTGCCAATCGCATCAAAAGTCTTCGAAAGGCTTCTACTAAACCGTATCACACCAATCCTAATGGAAAAGTCGATTATACCCAACCACCAATTTGGATTCAGGCAGCAGCATGGCACCGTGGAACAAGTACACAGAGTTTGCGATACTATTAGAGGTGCTCTAGAAAGAAAGCAATACTGCTCATCTGTCTTTCTAGATGTGCAACAGGCTTTCGATAGAGTATGGCACAAAGGCCTTTTATGCAAAGTAAGAAAATGCCTGCCACACCCATTTTACGGAATTCTAGACTCATACCTGACAGAGAGAACCTTCCAAGTTATTGAAGGCGACTCTGTGTCGACTCTTAACGACATATCAGCGGGAGTTCCACAGGGCTCAGTGCTCGGACCTGTCCTATATAACATTTATACTTCAGACCTGCCCCAAATGCAAAACGTAACAACCGCAACCTATGCAGACGACACGGCAATATTGGCGGTCAGTAACAACCCCGTTGTAGCCACACAAAAACTTCAAGAAAGCCTCGACGCAGTAGATGAATGGTTAAAAAAGTGGAGAATTAAATCAAGCTCAACTAAATCAGTCCAAGTCACTTTTACTCTTAGAAGGGAAGAATGCCCCCCAGTAAAACTAGATGGCGAATTCCTACCACAAAGCGACTCGGTCAAATACCTAGGCCTACATTTGGATAGAAGGTTAACCTGGAAAAAACACCTGCAAGCGAAGAGACAGCAATTAAAACTAAAATACAGCAGCCTCTATTGGCTCCTGGGACGCAACTCAAAACTTTCAGTGGACAACAAACTTCTCATATACAAAACCATCCTAAAGCCTATCTGGACCTATGGTATCCAACTGTGGGGTGTGGCCTGCAGATCGAACATCAACATTATACAAAGATTACAAAACACGATACTAAAGCATTTAACCAATGCACCATGGTTCATACGCAATGATGAAGTGCATGAAATCCACCAAATTAACACAGTCATGGAAGAAGTTAAGCTACATGCCAGTAGATATGCATCACGGCTGAAAAAACATCCCAATGAACTGGCAACCCAACTCACTATGCCTGCGTACACAAAGCGGCTGAAAAGACGAGACTTCATGGAACTTGGCCACCCAAACTCCTAGGCTGGCCTCGAAATAAGAGACTGATCTCTTAATGGAGAGATTCGTCTACAAGTCAAATGACGTCCAAAAATTTGCTCATGGTCAAGAGACCGATTGCAAATAAACATACCCAAAAAAAAAAAAAAA
>JAZHFQ010000097.1:0-184590 GCA_038387885.1 Spodoptera picta | reverse complement strand
AAGAATATCACACCCACACACACACACACACACACTAACCAGGTCTCCCAAAAAGGCCTAGGTACCTATGTATGCTATATAGATATAACGAACACAACAATATATACGCCTTAGCAACACAACACAATTGACGTCCAATCAGTTAGAATGCCATCCATTACCGATCTATTAGACACTGTTAATAGATAATACACCCTAACCCCGAGACATTGACACACATGACATGTTAGAAATTACTTTCTGCATTAATTACTCTTGCCTAGACTGTATCTTGATTAATTTTGAGGTATGAGTTAAGTATGTGTGGTAAAATAGTATTTGGCAGCAGGTACTATGATAGTTTGGTATTCTGGAACATATAGGTATTAAACGATATTAAGAATCTCAATAATGTAACAACAGTACAAAGAATAGTATACATCATGTTTATTTAATCAAAAAGCTTATTTAGTTTATTACTCTCATTGAATAAGTTAAGAATAATAAGTCAGTTATTGAATAAATTATACGCTAGATAACTTTTTGTGAATAAAGCAATAGCAAATTATGGAAAAATAGAGAATTACAACAAAATATAATAAAACTTTTAATTTGGCAGACATCGATTTCAATACCACAAGAAGATTATAAAAAAAAACAGAAACTTTGTTCCAATCACATTTTAACAATAATTTGCATTAAAAATAAAAAAAACCTCTAAAACAATGACTCAAAAAGATAACCCATCAATCAAATTTATAAAAACACCAAATATATCGCTTCAACCTCCATTTTTCCGAAAGTCAAATGTCCCAGACTTGCCTGCTAGAACGTAGTAAAACTAAACGATTCACTTGACTTTACTCGTGTCAGCTTAATTGTTACGTCTAGTCTAACATGTGGGTCTAGGTTTATTACTAAACAACATGCTAGCGTTTGTATTACTCAATCCATTTGATTAAGTTCTGAGAGATGGACTTGAATTACAGAATGACATAGTGTCTACAGACTATAGTAACTACGTAATTACCGGGTGACTATAATTGTCATAGTTAGGCTAATTTTAATTTTCTTTTGTATTACGACGAAATTTTATTGTATTATTTCATGTTGGTGTTGGATTTTCATTGAAAGGACTATTCGATTTAAAATTTCGTGAATAAATTCTGAAATTATAACTAGTATTTTGTTAATTATCGACTATTTTCTTTAACCTTTCTATCTGTGGATTTGCTTACTGAGAACAAATTTTGACATAAGCTCCATACAAAACGTATCTATCTAGTAGGTTATAGAAAATGGCCGTATGTCACAAGTCACAACTGATGAAACGATGAAGTGTGTGTAGTATTAATGGTAAATATAACAATTCAAACATCACAACAAATGCCAACAAAGATTAAACCATGTAACTAACAAATTAGATTTACCAAAATAATACAAAAACATAATATCTTTACCGTACAATCATCGATCAAAATTTTACATGACGACGTCCCTAGACTAATTCAACTGGACATGTCGCCACCCAACGGAACACCACTCCATAACGTAGTTACCGACCTCCGCTGAAACCTGACAGGGAATTTCAGCCGATACTACTGATGTTAAAAGGGTGGGATTCGTGTGTACAGTTTACGGGATCATGCAGTAATTCGTTCGAAGATTGTACAGTATGGGTGTGTTAGTCTAATGCATCAACTAGCAAATATTCCGATGGGATGTCAGTGGAATGGATTGATAATGTTCTGTTTGTTTTACAGATTATTGTGTTGAATGTTTCAAAACAGAGGTTCATAAATTTCATAAAGAATTTCGAAGTCAAATTATACTTACTTTGTAGGTATATTTGCTTTGATTTCTTTATAAGTATTTTCGACCGGAGTGATACCACGGCCTCACAGAAAACCAACATGAAACTACGCTTGTGCTGTGTTTCTTCGTGTGAGTAAGGCTACCGTAGGCCTAATAACGCTCCCTTCGCCAATCCCGAAATCCCCAACAATCCTCGAATTTCTAGTCCCCAAAAGGCCGGCAATGCCCTTGTAACACCTCTGGTGTTCCAAGTGTCCATGAGCGACGCTGATTGCTTACCATCAGGTCTGCTCGTTTACCGGCTTATCCCATAAACAAAGTTTTGTAGCATCATCATGTTACTTGATCCATAATCTTTTTCAATACAACACAGGACTGCCAGAATCAAAAATCCTTCCTCGGTAAGTTCTACAAAAATGTTATACAAACTTCAGATTATTATAATTAGAATAGATAAGTAAATATGATACGTATAATATAACAATGTCAGTGGTCTCTAGTGTTTGGTAATTCGATTCTAGATTCAGTAACGTGATCTTCGATAGACAGGTCGTTAATGGTTCCAATTAACTATGTCAGCTCTAGTGACATCATTTGGCAATACCGACGAAGAGGTTTCAAATTCGAGTTTAGCACTATAAGCATTTTTCACCAACAGATCTTAGATCAGTAACTAATGCATGGTAAAAGGTAAAATGGTAAGTGTGGGAGAGCCATGCTTCGGCACGAATGGGCCGGCTCAACCGGAGTGATACCATGACCTTACAGAAAACCGATTTGAAACAACGCTTGCGTTGCGTTTCGTCTTATGAGTGAGGTTACCGGAGGCCCAATTACGCTTCCCCAATCCCTGAATCCCCAACGATCCTCAAATTCCTAATTCTCAAAAGGTCGGTAACGCACTTGTAACGCCTCTGGTGTTCCAGGTGTCTATGACGACGCCGATTGCTTACTATCAGGTGACCCATCTGCTCGTTTATCTTATGCCATAAAAAGGACCTTTGCCGTATGATACTTCAAAAATGACTGAAAGAAAAGTGAGTAAAATAAAGAGACGCTTCTGTAAACTTTGTCAGCATATAAAATACTGTTGATAATGTTAATTAATTATGATTCACGTAGACATTCATTTTAGTATCTCACTGAACTTTATAGCAAAACTTCTTTAGAGTTAAAATTTGGTCGGATAAACACGAAGCGGAGACGTGAGCTCTAAGTTATTTGTGAAACTAGGAAAATACTCATTAACTATAATTAAACTTGGCTGGATTGGATGTGTGCTAATTTGGTAGTATGTATTAGAAATTTTATTTTAATTTGTACCTGATAGATTAATTTAAATTATTTTTTTCCATTCGTAAATATCGTGTGACGACATTATATAGCGAAAATTGACGTAGCTAGCTACATTTCCTAAACCTAATTTGTTTTATCTAAATATATTGTTTTCTGTTGCCTCCTGCCTTCGGCTGACTGCCTCGTTGGCCGAGTGGTCGCAAGTGCGACTGCCGGGCAAGGGGACTCGGGTTCGATTCCCGGGTCGGGCAAAGTATTACTGGGTTTTTAAAAAATCTCAGTAGTACACGTAGCACGGAGTCTGGAATTGAGCCCGGTATATATGGCAATAATATACCCCCTATAACACGGGACTCATAACATAAACGTGAAAAGTGGGCGTTACATTGTACAGTGGCACTAAGTGCCGTAATGTGCACCTTTGCCTACCCCGTCGGGGATAAAAGGCGTGATGTTATATTATGTTGTATTGTTTTCTTGTATGACAACATAAAAAATACCCGGCATATAGTTTTATTATCTAACTGACGGACTTAAAAGATTTTAATGCACCGAGCTTCACTGACGAACTGACTGACAGACTATTTTATATTTGTTGACGTTTCAATATACCAAATTATGGTTTAATTGAAATAAATGCTTTGACTTTGACTTTAATCTTCATACCCTGTCAACTACCACATATTGTTAAGTACCAGAATCAGCGATAGACTTAAAGTTTCGGATGCAATACTCCGTAAGGATCTTATGCAACAACTTAAAAAAAATGAACAATGTATCCTAAAGAACAAGAAAAAACATATTGACAAAATTCATGTGCCAATTTGTATTTACATTAAAATAATCATATAAGTAACAAACAAATATTTTTAAAAAGTTACCTCATTAAATAGGACTGTAAAATGATAAACAACAGCCATCATCAATGAACAACTTTTAATGAAGCTAAAATATACGTGACTGCTACGGCGTAGCAATCATGATGACGCCACGGCTACGCAAGCTACGCTAGCGTAGCAAGACTGTGCGTAATAGCGAACTCTCTAGGGTCATGCTGATGCATTAATAGGTTTTTGTGAAGGTTTTTCTCCTCTATCTTTAAACTAAATAGTTTATTTCATTCAGGAACATACACATTAAGTGTGGGAGAGCCATGCTTCGCACGAATGGGCCTGCTCGACCGGAGTGATACCACGGCCTCACAGAAAACCGACGTGAAGCATCGCTTACGTAGTGTTTCGTCGTGTGAGTGAGGTTACCGGAGGCCCAATTACCTTCCCCTTCCCCAATCTCCCCAATCCCTGAATCCCCAACGATCCTCAAACTCACTAATCCCCAAAAAGCCGGTGACGCACTTGTAACGCCTCTGGTGTTCTAGGTGTCCATGGGCGATGCCGATTGCTTACCATCAGGTGATCCGTCTGCTCGTTTACTGGCTTATGATTGCCACAAAAAAAACATAACGCTACTTTTCCAATAGTAATTTCGTGACTACTGCTTGAGAAGCAAAAAAAAAATTATGTACAAAAATTTCCTGAAACTTAAACGCTGTATTCAGCAATCGCATTCATAATCACAAGACAAAAGAATTAGCAGAAACATTTTCATCTTCACCTTCAAATATAAAAAGGTATCAGCTATTCTTCCTTACAAAATTTTTAAAAGGTATTCTGAAATCAAATGCTTAAAATCTAGACACAAAAAAAACTGGAAAACTAGACAAGCAAGTGGAAAAAGGAAAATGTTAACAACAATCTCTTAACGAATCTTCAAAATATAGTCAAAGGGAGTAACTGAATACTGATAAAAGAAATTGTGGCTCGCCACAGGAAACTCCTTGAAAACCGAGTCTTGTAAAACGAGGTTTGTTTATGAATTCCACGAATTTCTCTCTGAAGCTATTCAGTGACACAAGTATCTAGATTCATTTCAAAATTCTGTGGAATTGAATCAATTATTATGTTACACTTATGCTATTTTACTTGTATCTTTAAAGAAGGGCCAATTTAAAAGTCCCTTTAACTGACGAGCATGCATGAAAAGATTGATGCATGTTGATGAAGCGAAAGAGGTATGTAGGAACCGTAGTAATTGGCGTTCCATAGTCTTATGTATGTATGTATGTATGATATTTATTACATCATTATCAACAACCGGAAGATGTCCACTGCTGGACAAAAGCCACCTTTTATTACATGGAAATCATGGAATACGAGTATATTTAACACCACCTCTTCCTTATCGTGGGTCTCATAGGATCAGACTAATGCTACATCCTACGCGATGTGAAACGGTGACACTTTATTTATTTATTTATTTATAATTACAACAACAATATAGACTAACAGTATTATGTCTACCAAATCGTCTACATGTCACTAAATACACAATTAAAATATTACATTATATCTAGATTATTCAACAATTGCAATACATTCATATTTGGAAAAACATAAAGACAATAGTAAAATTGTGAACCGAAATATATCCTCCACAGCTGACAGTGTATTATAGGAACTCACGTTAGTTAAAATACATAGTTTATTTTTTACCCCGTTTCCGTTCGTTGTTAGATTGGTTTGTAGGGCCTCTTGTAAGTTGCGAATTCGCTCATTAAGACCACTTATTTCACGCCTAGCTCTGTCCAACTGTTGTTTGAGGTCTTCGATGAATTTCTGCGTACATGCCACAGTAGAGTTATTTGAATCCGTCAGAGCAAGCTGTATAGCCTCAGATCTAGAAGGTGTAAGGGTATTCTGTGAACCTGTCTTCTTTTTAGTCTTGCAGTTTGGCGAGTGAGATAGAAACATTTTTAGTGTACCATTTTCCTTTGTTAATTTATTTATTTGGTGACACGTGAATTCAATGCAACGTGGCGACTATGTCTTACGTGCATGCGAATCGTTTTGCTTCTTCATCCAAATATGCATCGCGTTCGCGTTATTTAGCACCGCTCCACACCGTATCCCACGACCGTATTGCCACGTAGGACACTTTCTGTAGATTTGATAGAAACCACGCAGCTGCGCTCTCTAATAAGGTTGAATCTAAGGTCTGTTTCCAATCAAGTTTGCATTTTTTTACATTCAAAGCAAATAGCAAACTTCGATGTAGTTGCTAATGCCTGTGCTAATTCTAAAAACCATAACGTACCGCAAATGAAAATAAAACCTAGCATAGTGAAAACTTTAAAACAGTTACAAAAAAATGCTCATCCAGCATAATTCCTTCAGCTACAAACACAACTTCAGCCATACAGATGAATATTACGCCTCCCAGTGTAAAGTTTCATGTTTTTATTATTTTCAAACTACAGCACGAGCCGGGAATTTAAAACTCCACAACATTCTTCATAAAAGGAATTAAAAGTGGAAATTATTTCGTGACGAAGTTCGTCCATCGAGATTTTTTTACTTCGCGTCGGCGCTGGCAGAGAAATGCGAATATTAAATTCCTCACAAATTGACGGGCTTGCAATTAAAATGAAACCTGGATGGTACCTCAGGTGCATACCGTTTGATATTACGTGATTAAATCATTGCCCAAAGGTTTATTGGATTCCGTAATATGATATAAAAAAATACAATCGGTAACTCGGTTTCATTAGCGCACGACAATGTTTTTTTTTGATATTTTATGTCTTTGGAAATGATTTTTTTTTTTTTTTAAGGGGGTAAAATCATCGAATGACTGCTCCCGCCTGGGTGAGGCGGAAGGGAGTGTCAGACTCTTACTGACTAAAAACCACCCCGTTCCTTCTCCTGCACGTCGAGCCGGAGCCCCGGTTACCCGTTAGGTTCTCCGCGACTCCGGATCGGCATCGGCCCTATTGGGCCCCATCTGTGGTGGTCTGATGGCTTTTTGAGGCGCGCGCGGAACGCGACGCGCCGTACGCTCGGGTCTGTTTCTGGTCGGACGGGGAGCCACCCATGCTCGCCGTCCGCAGGCCCGCGCTTACGGTGGCCGGAGATCGTCTCGCGATCCCCGACGCCCGGTGTGTCCTTCGCGATGGCTGGGTTGCGAGAAGGCAGCGCTTCGCTGCCTCACGCGTCCCGCCTCCTCCTTAGCTAGCATGACTGCTTCGCAAAAGGAGGAGACGGCATCCCAATCCCCCTCGCTCCGCATCATGGCCTGCACTAGGCCCGGACGCGAGAGGTCGCCATCAACGATCACTTCCCTGAGGACACGGCGGTGCTCAGCCCACGCAGGGCATTCTCCCACCGTGTGTTCCACCGTGTCCTCAGGGCGGTCCTCGCAGTGATGACACCCGGGCGTTTCCTCCCGCCCCATCAGACACAGGTACCTCACGAAACTTCCATGTCCGGTGAGGACCTGCGTCAGGCGGTAGGTGAGGACGCCGTAGTGTCTCTCAAGCCACTCCTCAAAAAGGGGACTTACCACTGCAATGGCAGCGAGCCCAGCCCCCGGTTGCGACAGTCGTTGCTGCCATTCCGCCATGAGATCGCGCCGGAGCTCATCCCGCCACGCACTTATCTGGCGCGGCAGCGTAGTTTCGCCCCGGCGACGTGCCTCCGCGCGCATGTTATACACGCGCGCGAGCACCTTCGCCTCCAGATCCCACGGCGGTAATCCGGCAAGGAGGTTCGCCGCCTCCCCGGAGATCGTGCGGTATTCGCGGATCATTCGGATCGCCATGACCCTCTGTGACATGAGCAGCGTCCGAGCAGGACGCCGCAACAAGTTCGGCGCCCAAACAGGGGCGCCGTAGAGGGCCATGGACCGCACGACCCCGGCGTATAACCTCCGGCAGGAGGCGTTTGGCCCCCCGAGGTTGGGGAGGATGCGTTTAAACGCAGCCCCCGCCCTCGCCAACTTTGGAGCCAAACGTCGGAAGTGCTCCACGAAGTTCCACCGACTGTCGAGGACGAGTCCCAGGTACTTCATCGTCGTCTCGACGCCGATGGTAACCCCTCCCGCCATTATTTGGGACCCACCCGGAGGTGGCGCGTTCCCGCGGCCATGAAAACACATGGCCTCGGACTTGTGGAGCGCCACCTCGAGTCCCAACTGCCGGATTTTTTCAACGACTGTCGCAACCGCTGTCGCCATTAAATCGGCCGCCGCCTGGTGCGACTTCCGTGCGCTAGCACCAGCGTGTCGTCGGCGTAGCATATTGTGCAAACGCCGTTCGGGAGGTCGGTGCGCAGCACCCAGTCATAGCCGATGTTCCACAGGAGCGGCCCCAGAACCGAACCCTGTGGAACACCGCGCGACATTTCTCGCCGGTTCCACTCGCCCCGGTGACCGGGGTAGCTGACGGACCTGTCCGTCAGGTAAGCCTCGATCACACGACGGAGGTAAATAGGCACCCCATGATATCGGAGTGCCTCCAAGATGCAGCTCCAGGGCAGGGAGTTGAAGGCATTGGCGATGTCTAAAGACACCGCCACTACGACCTTACCCCCGGACACTGCAGTCCCCGTCGTGAGGTCCCTAACGCGCATGATGGCGTCCACCGTGGAGCGCCCTCTGCGGAAGCCGAACTGGCCGTCCGACAGGTCCGGCCCAATGTTCGTCAAGTGCGCGACGAGGCGGTTCGAAATTATTCTTTCGAACACTTTCCCCACCTCGTCGACCAGCACTATGGGCCGGTATGCGGACGGAGAGTCCGCAGGGCGCCCCGTCTTCCGCACGAGGACCAGTTTGCCCGCATTCTCAAACAACAAACTCATGTACATTGTTATTTTTTTTTAATATCAACAATCATTTTCTAGGTCCGGTGGGATCGGGTCTGGGTGTAATGTGTATGTGAACTTATACATTTGTAAACGAAAGACCCACAACATAAGAGAAAAACCTAGTGTGGGCTAACATTTGATTTTTTAAGATAAAAAAAATACATTACTCAAACTAAAATGTCCTGACTGAAAAAAAAATGCTATCACAGCAAACAGTAGGTACCGTTAATGATACAAAACACATAATGACGTATTTTTATTATTTAATCGTTTATACAAATAATCCTATTCCAAAAGCAGTAAGCGAATGCGTTGGATTATAAATACGGATTTTATTTTTCGTTTGGTCAGCAGGCGCTAGCTGTGCGCACGTAAGCATCATTTTGCGAATAAATTATTCAACATCATTAATTTTTGTTATTTTAATTGAATTTTAAATTTTTGTACAGTACCCGAGTATACATCATGGGAAATGTGTTAACGTTGTAATTTAACTTGGTGTTGCTATAAAAGTTTGTCACTGACAACTTTTTGACCAATTTTGAACAACATTATATAGTAGTAGGTAGGTAGAAGTAGTAGGCTGCGCGATATCGCCGCGACCGCGCACGCTGCTCATGAGGAAAAACCCCTCTGTGGTTCGAAACTAATAGAGCTTTTCTTAGTATACTCACGTGAGTAACCCGCGAGTTTTAGTTAATTTAGTATGTCTCACGATAGTTATTATAAAAACATTATATGCCAAGAATGTTTTTACTGAATTGGTCAACTATGGTTTTGACATAAGTTATCACGAGCGACACACGGACTACGCCAGCTAGGAAATCTGGAGGATAGATTTCAAGCTACGACCCTACATACTATGATAGCCTTCACATACCTTACTAAAACGTGCCTTACTATGAACCACGACTGCTGCTACTGGTTAGATATGTTTTTTTTTTTTTCATAATATGCCCCACACTAGGATTTTCTCCTGTGTCGTGAGTGAGTTTACAAACATACAAGTTACATTCCTTTTACACATAGTTTTGATATTGAAATGTGGCATTATCTATTATGGTTTTCTCATTTCCAACTTACTAAATAATATTTTTTAATCCTTTTTTTATTTTAAGGGGTTTTTATCTAATAGTCTACATCAGCCCTATAAATTATGTATATAGTCTGTGATGCTGTTTCCCATATAAGTCGTTGTATAGTAAATATTTAGTATGAACTAAATTAAATAACACTGCCTCGTTGGCGGAAAGGTCGCAAATCCGACTGCCGGGCAAAGGGTCTCGGGTTCGATTTCCGGGTCGGGCAAAGGCTTACTGGGTTTTTAAAAAAAAATCGCAGTAGTAGCACGGAGTCTGGAATTGTGCCCGGTATATGGCAATAGGCTCACCCCCTATTACATGGGACTCATAACATAGATATAGTGAAAAGTGGGTGTTACTTTGTACGTACAGTGGCATTAAGTGCTGTAATGTGCACATCTGCCTACCCCTTCGGGGATAAAAGGCGTCATGTTATGTTGTTGTTGAACTAAATAACAACTCTATTTAAAGTTTCAACCGATTAATTATCTTAACTACATAGACTAAAACAAAAGGAATCATTCCGAAAATGAACTGCGAACCATTAAAACACCATGCGTTTAACCAACAGGCTTGCAGAGACTAAACACCGTCACTTCAGTGAACTACGTATTTGATCAGTTTGACTGACGACGTGGCAATTTACGAATGAGGCATATGACACATGGTGATATGTGGCAACACTGGCTTCACTGAGGCTTTTGATGTCAGCACGAGAGTGTAAAAAAAAATTCTGCGAATATATTTGACTACTGATATGTCAAGTTTTATTAAAAAAAAATACTACGTACTCTTTTGTGTGTAAAATTTTGTTTGCTTTGATTCAGAGAGTAATTTTCAGTGAAATGGTCGTGTGTTGGACATTTAAGAGTAATTTCGTCACTAGTAGTTAAAATTACGTTTAAAAAAACTGACTTACACCCCTCTATTTTTTTCAAATCGGTTCATTGCTTTAATTAATTCATCTCATAAGTGTAACAAACACTTATGTGAAAATCGCATCGAAATCGGTTAAGACAATAGCGAGATAATCGCACACAATCCTTACTAACTAATACTATAAATTGGAAAGTGAGTTTGTTTGTTTGTTTGTTCCGCTTTCACGCCGTAACTACTAAACCGATTGCTTTTTGAATTTTTGCAGACGTAAAGTTAGAAGTCTGGATTAAATAATAGGGTACTTTTTATCCGGAAAAGTTTGATATTCCCGAGGGAAAACAAAAGTATTGGTATAGATGGCGCTGTGTGTATTGGTATATTATGTCACATAGGCTACTTTTTATCCTTTTGTGACGCGTGCGAAGCCGCGGGTAAAAGCTGATGATACATACAGGTCAAAATGAGAACCTCCATGTTTGAAATTGGCTAAAAATTAATAATGTTATTTGGTGAAAAAACAAACGTGGGAATAGAGTAGGGAGACGGAAGTCACTAAATGCAGATCCTTTTCAACCAGTCGATCAGGATCCGACAGTCTTGTGGTTGATATGATGATGATGGTAATGATGAAGAGGCATTTCAGTATACTTACCTACTAAGAAGTAATGCACTGAAAATTAATGACTGCACAGTTGGTGCGGTGGCTGGGCAACTTCGTTTCCCTTACGGAAAAGCTCTTTCTGTGATCCACAGATTGTTGTTCCGAGTCTGGGTGTCATGTGTATTGACAACTTGAATGTTTGTAAACGCACCTACGACACAGGAGAAAATCCTAGTGTGGGGCAATGTTAATAAAAAAATTGTAAGAAACCTAGGTAACACGGGGAAAGGAATATACAAAAAACCTTCTAATCCAAATCCTTTTTATATTTACTACTGTAATTCCAATCCTATTAATAAAACGTAGCTTAAACCCAATACTACATAATTTTACAATCCATTACGCGTTCGGTTCGAACCCGTAAGATTAAATTCACTCGCGTGCTTACCCAGCAGGAGATGTATGCCACATGGTACGGGTAAGTTACGCGCCAGCGATCTGTTTAAACGGGTTCCTAGGATATTAAATATATCAGCAAGAGTAGGGTAGTAGTTTGAGACGGAGATGAACTGATTAATTATTTTTCAAGGTCATATTTTATAGTTGAAAACTGATGTTTGATAAAACATAGGTTGTTGTACCCATGTTCTCAGAACCCACTAGAATTTCATTTCACACTTTTTTATCCGCTAGGTCCGGATTGGTCACTATGCCAAGGTAAGATTACAATCGGGATGATGACAGGGCGACAATTCAAATCAATGTATCGTCGAAAGTATTCGTTTATGTAAGAAAATAAAAAATACGTGTCTAATGATTCAAAATAATCTACCAGACGGACATTAAAATAAAAATTAGGCATCTACCCTATTGCAGCTGGGTTTGCTAACTTTTCAATGTATGTTATTACTGCTACGGATATCTCAATATGTTGGAAAAGTGCTGACAATTTTAGGGCCTCTCGGGACCATAAAAATCATAAACGCAGTAGGCTACTACGCAGCTATACAAATTAATTACAACAAAGAAAGTAAAGATGCTATAAACAGAACAATTAATCCATCCCTCCATCAATTACTCAGTCATTTGTTGAATACTATCAGCAAATTTTCGCCCAGATATTATTACAATCCCACGACACAATTACGAAGGAGGCTCTCAGAAAAATAATCGCAATAATGAATAGCGTTTAAAGGCATACATTTCTAAGAAAACCGACCGAAGTTAAACACACGAATATTATTTCTACGCAATATCCAGCCCCACAATAAGCAGATATTCATTGATATTTTGTACGTAAAAAGGAGTTATTTCCTCGACTAACATGGCTAATAACACTTTCTTTTACGCTTTATTACCTTTAGCACTAACAAAAAGTAGCTGTTTCTTATTTTCTGAGAAAATGAGGTGCTGCTATTTATCTCCAGTCGTGAATGTTAATATGTTGTGTCGTAGTTAATGCAATAAGGGGTGGCGTAACGGACTCTTGGAGATACCTAAATGAGGTGAACTATCAAGTTCTGTAGAAATAGTGAGTGTTAAAACAAAGGTAGGATAGGTCCTAATTCTATCGGACTACCATTAGTCTGTTTTCCGTAACCTAAAGCCAGATTTCCCAGAATATAACATTAGGTAAGGAAATATATTTACTCCAAATAAAGGAATCTCAAATTAGATTCATTAGAATACAATAGGATTCTTGGATCCACCAAAAAAAACTCTTAAAAAATCACAACAATCTTATATTATTATATAAAGCCGAAGAGTAAGTTATTTTGTTTGTTTGTTTGAACGCGCTAATCTCCATAACTACAAGTCTGATTTGAATAATCCTTTGAGTGTTGGATACCACATTTATCGAGGATGGCTATAGGCTATAAAACATCTCGCTACGACCAATAGGAGCTGAGGAGAGCGTGTGAAACCACGCGGAAGTAGCTAGTACTTGATAAAACTAGATTCTTCACAGCACCAAGTAGTAGGTACCGTGAGACGTACTGAATTAACTAAAAATGTCGAGTTACTCACATAGGCTGCGAGATGTCGCCGCGACCGCCCACGATACTCATAAGGAAGAGTCCCTCTGTGACTCGAAACTAATAGAGCTTTACTCAGTGAATTTACGTGAGTAACGTCATATTTACACAAACATAACAACATAACATCACGCCAAAAGGCGTGATGTTATCCCCTTCGGGGATAAAAATCCCCGAAGGGGTAGGCAGAGGTGCACATTATACTACTGTACAATGTAACACCCACTTTTCACTATTTATGTTATGAGTCCCATTCCCATGTAATAGGGGGTGAGCCTATTGCCATATACCGGGCACAATTCCAGGCTCCGTGCTACTACTGAGAATATTTGAAAAACCCAGTAATACTTTGCCCTCCTTGCCCGGCAGTCGCACTTACGACTACTCGGTCAACGAGGCAGTCATATTTAGGAATTTCAGAACCAAGTAGCACTTAACCAAGTTTCCTCTATTCATGATAATGTATGTAAATGATATTTCATGTAGATCTTGCAAAATAACATTATGGAACATTTGGAAACGGAACCAGGATCCCTCTCAATTAGTTTTCACCACTTACGAAACTTCCAACTGCTATGATTAGTCACTTTGCTAACTATGTAATCCTTTAGTAAGCCACTTTGTAGCCACTTGCCTCGTGTATGTGGTTTTGATTTGTTACAACATTCCTACATGATTTGAGACTTGTTCTTATAGATATAAGACGAAATTTTGGTTGGCTTTTGTCTAAAATTCTTCGATAACAATTTTTTATAGAAAAACAGGTGTTACATTGTACAGTGGCATAATGTGCACCTTTGCCTACTTACTATAAAAGGCATGATGTTATATTATGATGATGAAGTATAAAAAATCTTTTTACAAAAGTATCTACTGAACAAACCATTTCATTAAACATAGGCGTGTTTATGACACTCACACATGAGAGGTCGGATACAGAAGTCATTGAACATAACAGTATCGTATAAAACGGTTCGGTAACTTTGTAATAAACATAACATGTCAACAATACACATATCGATCCGAAATACCCATCAGAAGCTTTCCGTGGAAAAATCCACGCATGCAATTTGCAATAAAACGCCTATAACTTCCTTTTACGATGAAACAGCCATCTTAACACTGTTCGGCGTATCGGAGACTGCGAACATTTTTAAGTGTATTGTGATCAGCTGGAGGTTAAAGATCGCTCGGAGAAAATGTTTAGGTTCTATTGCTATCCTATTTATGCCCAATACTTACTTAAGTCTATTTAATTAATAGATGTGTTCTCATCAAATCATTTAAGTAATTTTCATCAGTCAGAATGCAACTACAAATAAAAGACTGTGAAAAATGAAGACGAACCGCCAATCCATGCCTTGATATTATTTGTTTACTCGTCGTCGTCGACTGCCTGTTGGCCGAGCGATAGCGAGTGCAACAGCCGGGCAAGGGGTCTCGAGTTCGATTCCCGGGTCGGGCAAAGTACTACAAAAGTTTAAAAAAAATCTCAGTAGCAGCACGGAGTCCGGAAATGTGCCCGGTGGCGGTATATGACAATAGGCTCACCCCCTATTAACACGTTAAACGCCATGGCAGTCACCGGTGACCGACATTAGCGGAGGATTTGCCTTCAACAATTATTTGTTGGCAGCCAAAGCCTTAAGAACACGGGACTCATAACATAAATAGTGAAAAGCAGGTGTTACATTGTACAGTGGCATTAAGTGTGGTATTGTGCACCTCTGCCTACTCTTTCGGGGATAAAAGGCGTGATGTTATGTTATGTTACTCGATCGTGTATACATTATACGCAATCAAATCAACGTTCTGAGTTCCTTAAACTCTGTTACAAAAGTCCAAACTTTACGAATTCCACAAACGCCTGTTGATCAGTCTATCAGCCGTGTAATGTGCTGAGGAGTTGTGTATAGTACACAGGCATGAACAGGGAACAACATGGAACGGCTGCCAAGTCACGATACAAGGATCGGGTACGTTCCAAAACTCAGTGGAGTTAAGAGCAAAGTTAGGAAGCGGGCTGTATGAAATTGCTAATGTTTATAGAGGTAGTATTAAAGCGAAGGACTTTGTGAGATTCGTCCAAGACAAAAATGGACCTAAAAATTAGCTGTCATTGTCCTTGAAGGAGTCTGCGGTTGATTGGATACCAGCAAATCGACATTTTAACCAAAGATCTTGCAATCAAATGCCTTCGAAAATACTTTTTTTTTTTATTATTTATACGTGTAGAACGGTACAAAAAACCAATTACACTACTCAATACATATTCAATTGTAAGAAACAGTAGATTGAAAAAGAAAAATTAGATACTATAGTCCATTCATCTCTTTCGCAAAACTTCAAGCATCAAGCGACAAAAATAATCTTCTTTCACTCGAAATCACATCACACTCTGGCGCTGAATCCAAGAATCGGTTTAAAAATTCACTATGGCCTATCTTCGAGCTAGAACTAACAGTGTTATATTGAGACAGACACTGCTAATAGTAAACTGTTGAAGGCAAAGTCAGCAGTAACCTCCATAACTGTTAACTTGTTATTGACCTATGATTCGGACAATAGCAAGAATGTGTAGTGCTCAATTCCAGTTTTCACCAGATATCTTTAGCTGTCTCGTTGGCCGGGTGGGCGCAGGTGCAAAGTAAGTACTACCAGGTTTTTTTTTAATTCCCAGTAGTAGCACGGTTTCTGGAAATGTGCCCGGTATATGGCAATACGCTCACATGGGACTCATAACATAAATAGTGAAAAGTGGGTGTTACATTGTATAGCATGACGTTATTAAGTGCCGTAATGTGTACTTCTGCCTTCAGGGATAAAATGCATGATGTTATCTCCGGAAACGCTCTCTAAAGCCCAAACTGATATCTATACTAATATTATAAAGAGGAAAGATTTGTACCTATTTTTGTATGTTTGTAATGAATAGGCTCAAAAAGTACTGGGCCGATTTAAAAAATTCTTTCACCAATAGAATGCTACATTCTTCCAATTTCAAATTTCATTTTGAAAAAAATTAGGGATCTTTGGTAAAATTTGAACAATGTATCCGAAGGTGTAGAAAAATGAGTCTGAAAATGTCTTTCGTCGAATGCGCTGCCGAAACTATTAGCGATAGAACAAAATAATGTACAACAATATTGAAGAATATCATAATTTCTACAAAAAACTCCCCGGTAGCATATGTCCAAGTATTGTAGTTATGTCACTACAACAATCCAAATTTCCAATAATAAATAATTGTCTACCCCGTGCGAAGCCGGGACGGGCAGCTAGTGTCTTATGATATTTGACAAAACAGAGAGTAATAACCCAAGAGAAGAGCCTTAAGACTCGAAATCTGTCCATCTGGGAGGCTTTAATAAAACGTCGTTCACACATCCATATTTCAATAGCACCCCTCGGCTGTCAAAATTTTGCAGCGTCGTCGACTTATTAGAGGGCGTCGCCACGCCGTTAATAAGGCAAGCGAGGACTTATATTAAAACGTGCAAAATGTTAGCGCTTATATGAATTATGTTAATGTATTTGTAGGTAGATGGTTCGAAGGAAGTATTTAAGTTAGGAGATGATATAATTATTGTAGATGAGAAAGATTATGATGAAATTTGTTCAAGTTTGTGGCTATGTTGACGGGTCTGTCGAAGTTGGAGATGGGCATAAACATTACAAAAGTTTTTATAATAACTATCGTAAGACATGGTGAATTAAATAAAAATCGCGGGTTACTCATACTGAGAAAAGCTCTACCTACTAGTTTTAGTAGCGTTTGTTAAGGAAACTAAATACATAATGACAATATTACAAAAAAATTCTGATAGTGTGATACTATTTTCAATTTGATTTGGTCTGGTTTTAGTTTAGAGGTACAAGTGCATAAATGTTATAAGTGTTATTCTTGAGACTGCCTCGTTGGTCTCGGGTTCGATTCCCGGGTCGGGCAAAGTACTACTGGGTTTTAAAAAAAAATCTCAATAGTAGCACTGAGTCTGAAAACGTGCCCGGCAATAGGCTCACCCCCTATTACATGGGACTCATAACATAAATAGTGAAAAGTGGGTGTTATTTCTGTGTGCACCTCTGCCAACCCCTTCGGAGATAAAAGGCGTGATGTTAAGTTATGTTATGTTATGTGTTATTCTTGAACCAAAAACATTTAAGGAGTCTGCTTATTAATATACGGTTATTACTTCAAAGTAAATCTCAAAAACATTTTCCAACTTCACTTCGACTTATTCTCAAAAACAAAGATAACAACCCACCAATCTAATACAAGATGGCGTCAAAATATTAATCAAAAATTTCGGCCGAATCACTACAAAATCAATTTGCAGAGGAAAATATACTTGAAAGTTGAAGGCATCATTCAGTTAACTTGGGTCATAATTTATTTTGATGTTGAGAAATTGTTCGCGAAATTTCACGAGGCAACCTATACAAATTTACTTTAGTAGTAACTACCAGTCAAAGGAAAAGTCCAGTCACAACCTTAAGGGTGCGTTCAACTTCTGAATGAGATAAAATTATAGGCTCGTTAACTCAACAATTTAACCTTTCATGGCATTTGGGAATGTTTGTATTGTAACTTTCGTGAGACAGACTAAATAAATTATTATGTTTTCGGATTACTCACGTAATAATTTGACAAGAAACTCGACTAGTTTCAAGTCATGCTAGAGGCTCATATTCATGAGCAGCATTTCGCGACCCGCGACGCGGCGACTGTTGCGCTGCCACTGGCTACTCGAGTGTGCGGGCCTAGCGCGCCCTCTGTCGTGATTTGGGGGTCGCGCATTACTGTTCATGAATATGAACCTCTAGCATGGCTTGAAACTAGTCGAGTTCCTCGTCAAATTATTACGTGAGTAAGCCAAAAACATAATAATTTATTTGGGAATGTTGTGTTTTAAGGAGGTTTTACACGTATTATTATAAATAATGCACTTTGTGATTAAAAGTTATAAATATAACAGTAATGACTGTACCTTTCACCTTTTCAGGTAGAAGGACTATATCTGCAAAGAGACAGTGGCAATGGCAGCGGCTGAATGCGAAGCGGCAAATCCAGCTGAGTGGCATACAATTCAAGAAGCCTGCCTATAGACAACAGTTGATAGAAATGAGCTGATGATGTTAAACTGTACTTCTTCGCCTTTCTTTGGCAAAAATTAAAAACTTATGCTACACTAAAGAGACTTACATACAAAAATATTCATGAACCTTAAACGAAAATAATCGTTTAGCACCACAACTTATCTATCTACAGATTAACACTTAAACTTGACAACTAGACCAAGGATGTATACAAACAAAAGATATAAGACCAACATTATAATGTTTCAAGCCTTAAATAATAACGGCACATTGCCAAGAATTCTTTAATCCGTAGCTTTGACGTCAGAATGAACTGGGATCCTCGCTAACGACTTTAGTATCATCAAGTTATTTCTGGACTAAAACTACGTCCTAAAGTTATTCATTAAACTATGTACAGTTGGTACCAAAACTATTACCTACTTACTTTCTTATACATATATTTGTAAGACTTCTTTGTGATAACAAATTAAATTAACTACAAGAAATCTTTATCAATAAGGAAGTGCTATCTACCTCTAGTAGTAAGCAGTTATACACTGTTCGGAGCGGTAACGGAATTATAGCGCGATCAACATTTATAATAAAATTATTATTATTATTGAGAGTTGTCACGTCGCTCGGTAGATGGCCTTAATCTTATACTTCTTATACTATTATATAAAGCGGAAGAGTTTGTTTGTTTGTTTGAACGCGCTAATCTCCGTCACTACAAGTCTGATTTAAATAATTATTTTTGTGTTGGATAGCGCATTTATCGAGGATGGTTATAGGCTATAAAACATCACGCTACGACCAATAGGAGCTGAGCAGAGCGTGTGAAACCGCGTGGAAGTAGCTAGTATATTATAGAGGTATAGTTAATAGTTACGGAGCAATCGCAATCACTTGAAAGGGAAAGTTGCCACCTTTACCGAACAATAAACAAATAAAATACTACTCACTAACATAGAAATCTCCATCTCCAAAACCGAATGGCTTTCCCTTTCATCCATCATTCAAAAAATAATCCAAATCCCATATCCGAAGCTTTACCTAACTTCGACAGTGAACACGAAAATAGCCGACAGTAAGAAAATTGGGCACCAAAACAGCCGAAGGCGAGATATTAATTTCAAGACGAAAATTTAAACTGTTCACTCTGTACCGAATTCAACTTAATTTTCATATTATAAAGGTGCGTACACACAGAACTGTTGTAACGCTGTTAAAACGCGACATGAGAATCTAGGATAATTATTTACGTACGCAGGGAATGTGATTATGTATGTTAATCTTTGTAGGGATGCCGTGTCGAATGTGTGGATAACATTTAGGGTTGTGTATACTGTGCTTTATGTTATGTAGTGGGTGATTTACCTACATATTTTTTGTTATTTGTTTTTGTAATTAAATTGCTATATATATACACAGTTCTATTATTACAAGTCAAGCTTTAGTGCAGACAGATTCCAAGCTTCACTAGTAGCAAACTCAAGATCAATCACATAGTGAAAGAGTCGTAATTATTTTACAACACACACAATGGCAAAAAAATATGACTACTTGACGTAACTGCCTGCAAGGTTACCTCCATGCCAGATAAGTATTACAAGCCACACCAGGGACTCACAGTTATAGAAGTATTAGCGAATGTCGTGGAACCAACAGATAAAATACACCCACGAATTTAAATCATCAACAGCCTATAAATGCCCACTGCTGAGCAAAGCCTCTTCTCACACGGAGAAAATTTGAGCATTAATAAACGCTTGCCCAATGCGGGTTGGTGATTTCAAACTTATAATTATAAATTATTAGCCCAGGTTTCCTCACGTTCCTTCACCGTTTGTCAGTGGTGTCTGAATAATCTTAGAAAGTACATGTAACTCGGAAAAAGACACATTGGCACTTGCCGTTGGTAGGTTTCGAACCCGTCTTAAACCTCGGGGTCACTACGAAACCAATTTAAATATAAATATTATCTACAAACTAGCCATCTTGGACTTAAGCCCCGTCATCCTAGACAAGCAATTTTCTATCACCCTGTTAATACCAGTTTTCATTATGCACCTATCTTTACTTATCTCCTTAAAACTCTAAAGAGATTGAACATGGCAGCTTTTTAATCAAAAACATGAACCAGTGTATATCACGCCATTTTGTGAATAAAACGTGTTTAATAAGCGAGCAGGGAAACGTTCGCAGGTTTTCATGTCAAGTACAACGCAAAACGTTTGGGGAAAAAATGAGGATTGCAAGATAACTTCCATTGTGTCAGTAAGAGAATTAAATTCGAATTGTTGTGGAATTGGGAGGAAGATTTGCTTCGGTTTAAATTTTTTCGATGGTGATCTCATCATACGATGTGGTGATGTTTTTGTAAAATATTTATTTACATACCGTTGACTAGTTAGTCATCATTAACCCTTTGAGTACCGTCATTATAGACACAATTAAAGAACAACATAATCTGTTATAACGTTATCTGTTATGGCATGTCTTAAAATACATTTAAACTGTCAAACATCGCGAGGACACCTGTGACCGCAACCTATTGTTCTTTCATTGTGTCTATAATGACGGTACTCAACGAGTCAAGATACTAAACATAAAGTTCGATAAGTGAAAATACATGTAGCAGTTATTACAATTTTAAACGCACACGTTCAGCAGTGGACGTCCTTTGGCTGGTAACATTGATGATGAAGGTCAAAATAAGTAAACAACTAAACATGTTATAAATATAAAAAAAGAATGATCCACAACACCTCCGCTAGCTATAATTTAGCTATCAACATTAAACACTCAATTCAACTAAGCTCTCCAAGAAACTCCAACTCTCCTCAAAGTAAAAACAGCGCAACCCATTTGTATTCCGCAGCCGTTTACTACCTCTAAATATAGAGGTAAGCAAAATTCATCGACCAAATTATTTTGAAACAGAAACTCCACTCCAACTCAAATAACGTTCGAAAAATAACTTTTAAAAGTTAAGAAATGGACCGATTCCAAATACCATAAACGAAATATAGGGGTTCATAATATTCGGATCACGTGGGTTCAGCCGATATTAATTTCGCGAAAATGCACAGGGAATAGCAAGGCTCTATATATTAGGTGAGTCGGAGTCGACTGAATACAGCCATACGTTACGATTACGTCTAATGAAATAAAAATGAAAGATTATATCGAACAAATTATGGTTTAATAATGTTTGGGGAAGTAGTCGGTTGGTGGTATTTAGCGGTATATGGGTGATGTGACTTTATGTATGGTGGTATGGGTGTTCGTAGGTTTCTTATGTGACATGATGACAATGTTTCTATTGCCACGATTTGACCGTTTCGTCACATCACACACACATGAACAGCCTATAAGTAGTCACTACTGACCAAAGGTCTCATCTCGCGTGGAGAAGGTTTGAGCGTTTATCACCACACTTGCTCAATGCGGGTAGGTGATTTGACATTTTTAATTAGAAATTACAAGCCCAGACAGAAAGAAAAAAAGAAAGAAAAACTTTATTTCACACGCTAAAACAGGTGACACGTACAGATTTTACACATAAGTTTATATACATCTACTAATGTCCCAAGTCTGCGGTGAAATGGGACCAATTCAGCATGTGCAAGACAGGGCCTTGCGCTGGTATTCTTCTGGCCCCTTAAGTGACTCGCGGACGAACAAGTCACCAATCAGACAATGATAATTCCAGGATTCGTTACGATGTTTTTTTATACCACGACGGTGGCAAGAAAAACACACGGCCCACCTGATGGTAAGTAAGTTACCGTGGCCTATGAACGCTTGCAACCCTTTATAAATCTATTTACTCTTTTCTTGAAGAACCCCATGTTTTCCTTCGCCGTTTCTCAGTGATGTCTATTAAATAAACTTAGAAAGTACAAATAACTCGGAAAAAGTGACATTGGTATACATGACGTTGGTAGGTTTTGAACCCGCACCCTCATGCATGAGAAACTGACGCCTTAAACCTCCGGGCCACCACGACATATTGTCTCAATCATGATAGTCTTCCAAATGTTAAGTAATTGAAAGCTACTAAAAAGTCCCTGTTGAAATTGTTTTTCAAAAGAGTAACGAATGGAGTTTCTTGCTCGTTCTTCTTCATTCGAATCTACATTTTGGAATTTTCACCTAGCTTCACTGTTGACGTTTCAAAAGTACCCAATTATTATTGTATTTATTGAAATAAAGGCCTTGACTTTGATTGTAAACCTTGAGTCCAAAAAACACAAAAGTCTTTTAAAAATTTTGTGAATGAAAGTTGAGATAGGTGAATAGGTAACAATGGCACACAGACGGCTGGGTAGATAAATCAGACGGATACAATACACTTCCATTAAGAGACCTTGTCGGTATAATTGTTTCTAGCCACTGATCAACGTTGACAAGACCCGAAATAATCTCATTATTATTGTATTTATAAAAGACGAATTAAATAATGACCGGATAGTATTCCATGAAACGGCGGATTACAGAGGATTCTGAAAATTTAGTAATGTTTTCTGTGACAATAGGCGTAGATGCCTAATTTTTATTTTAATGCCCGTCTGGGAGATTATTTTAATACCTCTACATTACACACGTATTATTTATTTTTTTACAGAAAGGAATACTTTGTACTATGTATTGATTTGAAATGTCGCGTGACGTCACTTCTATGTACATTAAACGTAGAAATGACGTTTTAGCCCCACTCCTAAACTTTGAGTCGTTAGGTATATCTAAGTATCATTTTATTATAAATCAAAATAAAAAAATATGTGTCTAATATTTTTTCATTACGTTAGGTAACTGACGGACTAATTAGATTTTTAATTTTCATAGCCTGTCATCATTCCTATTATACTCCTAATTTGGACGGGAGAGATAATTTTGAGTTTGCTGTTAGAGATCAGTTTTTAGAATGTGATAATCATAAGAATAAAAGGGAATAATATTACAATCAAACTAAGTACTGAGATCAACACGATTCACCCAGGAGGTAATAGAAACAAAGTAAGTGCCTCGTTGGCCGAGTGGTCGCAAGTGCGATTGTCGTAGAAGGGGTATCAGATTCGATACGGGTCGGGCAAAGTATTACTGGGTTTTAAAAAGAAATCTCAGTAGTAGCTCGGAGTCTGGAATGGTGAATTATGAACATGGGACTCATAGCATAAATAGTGAAAAATGAGTGTTACATTGTACAGTGGCATTGTAGTGCCGTAATGTGCACCTATGCCTACCCCATCGGCGTGATGTTATGACAAATGAAATCGGTCTTAATTCTGAATTAGGACTAAAATTATGCTGATGTATTATGAAAGAAAATCTTTAGATTTTATAATTATCAAGTTCTACTCTCAGCTCATCAAAATAAAATAACAAAACACTATTAGTTACTAGAAACAACAAAGCATTAAACAATAACAGAAAAGGTTTCATATCTATTTCTATAATTGTAATATGAGTACCGATAAGACAATGGAGTCTCGTATCGTAGGTACTATTGTATCGAAATATCGAGAGGCATTTATCGATATTAATGTAGAACATGTAATTCAGTTTTGTAAAGAATTCATATTTGTGTTTTGGAGCCAATATTACATGGCTATTGTTTCATATACCTACGTTTTTATTTGTTTCAATTTGTAAATCGTTGTCATACTTTATCTTTTAATTTAATATTTTCTCATATCGGCAAAAGTTGGTTGACTTTGTGTTGACAAAGCAAAAGCAACACAAATCCAGATTTGATAAATACTATATGACGATATTAGGACTGCACCCTGTTAAAAAAATCCAAACACGGCATCAACAAGTTGTAGTATTCCATCAAATAAATAGGTACAATTTCAATGATTATATTTTCGGCTTAATCACTGCAATTATTTGACAAGGAACTCGACTAGTTTCAATACATGCTAGAAGCTCTTTATTCATGAGCAGCATTTCACGACCCGCGACGCGGCGATTGTCGCCCTACCCTCTGAACTACACTAAACTAGTCGAGTTCCTCGTCAAATAATTACGTAGGTAAGTCGAAAAACATAATAATTAATTTAGTATGTCCCACGAAGGTTATACACCGATAAAAGCAAACAGAAATGGTTAACAATGTGACATGAAAATAAACAAAAATCCAACACCTATTAAAGTTACTATCGAGAATAGACAGAGTAACAGCTGACATAAAATTAATATTCAATGGACAAGTAAAGCTCAGAGCATAAAGTTGTTTATGAGCATATCAATTCTAATTTATGCTGGAGCGGTCACCAGAACGATTTGAAGCGACATTGCGACAGTACCAAGTCTTTATGGAGCTTTATTTTTAGTCAGTTTCGTTTCTGGAGTTTATTGGTGCGCTGTTTATGGTGATGTTTTGGGGGGTTCGGATCTGTTTGGTCTTTTTGGTGTAGTAGATGTCAGGGTTGACTGGATAGGCGCTAAGAATGAATGATTGGCTATCTACTTATGGATTTCTGTTCCCATTAAAATGACTATTTTAAATCCGGAGTTAAGAATTACAATCCCTTGTACCCTTCACCTTAACATACAATACATTACATACAGACAGATTTTTCGATATAATAAAACAACGTGTGTAATATACATAGCAACTTATCTAGAAACTAGAAATCGAAACTTAGCTTTTCGAAAACCACTTCACACAAACCCAAATCACATCTAAACACACCACGAAAGAACTCAAAACACTAAAATTTATACAAAGAAAAACGAATTAGTCCGTACACCAGCAATCTTAGTTCGCGAAGGCTTTGTTGCTATACGAGTAATTAGTAAAGGGGCCAGAAAAGAAATGACTGCGGGAACTCTCATTAGTAAGGCATGTCTAAGCTGAGCGTGTATAAATTGTAAGGTAGATGAAATTTTGCCAAGCAGCCTTTTGCGTGAGGGTATGTGAGACGCACGTTGCGTAGGACAAAGAGTTGAATGTAATTATGAAAACACTGGTGTTTTATGTTGACTTTGCTTGTGGTGTAAATTTGTTCTATAAGAATTCGTTGTTGATGATGATAAGATAGTTAGAGTCAATTGGAAACGCATCATCATCATTTACAGGTAGGTGGTAGTGTTAGTTAATAAGTTTTCGATACGTCCTTTGTATGTTTCATAAGATAAATGTCTTACGAGACAAATATAGCCTTAAAAACTAGGCCTTTTTTTTTGTTTTTAAGGGGGGAAAATCATCGAATGACTGCTCCCGCCTGTGTGAGGCGGGGGGAGTGTCAGACTCTTACTGACTAAAAACCACCCCGTTCCTTCTCCTGCACGTCGAGCCGGAGCCCCGGTTACCCGTTAGGTTCTCCGCGACTCCGAATCGGCATCGGCCCTATTGGGCCCCATCTGTGGTGGTCTGATGGCTCTTTGAGGCGCGCGCGGAACGCGACGCGCCGTACGCTCGGGTCTGTTTCTGGTCGGACGGGGAGCCACCCATGCTCGCCGTCCGCAGGCCCGAGCTTACGGTGGCCGGAGATCGTCCCGCGATCCCCGACGCCCGGTGTGTCCTTCGCGATGGCTGGGTTGCGAGGAGGCAGCGCTTCGCTGCCTCACGCGTCCCGCCTCCTCCTTAGCTAGCATGACTGCTTCGCAAAAGGAGGAGACGGCATCCCAATTCCCCTCGCTCCGCATCATGGCCTGCACTAGGCCCGGACGCGAGAGGTCGCCATCGCCGATCACTTCCCTGAGGACACGGCGATGCTCAGCCCACGCAGGGCATTCCGCTACAGTGTGTTCCACCGTGTCCTCAGGGCGGTCCTCGCAGTGATGACACCCGGGCGTTTCCTCCCGCCTCATCAGACACAGGTACCTCCCGAAACTGCCATGTCCGGTGAGGACCTGCGTCAGGCGGTAGGTGAGGACGCCGTAGCGTCTCTCAAGCCACTCCTCAAAGAGGGGACTTACCGCTGCGATGGCAGCGAGCCCAAAAACTAGGCCTAGTGGAGTATACCTCTAGAAGTCTACTATATTACTTATAGTTGAATCGAATAAAATTATCAGTCAGTAAATTGGTCTCAAAATATCTGATTTCAAAGCGGTAAAAAATTTAAATACCTTAAAAAATCTCAGTAACGAAGACCGTAGGGTCTTCGTTACTGAGATTCATCCATCACCAAACCAAAATTTTACCTAAAAACCAGGAACATAAAACACAAAAGGAAAACTAAACCAGTTTTATTTCAAGATGTTCGTCGTCTGAACATAAAAACGACCATCAATCGTGTCGGACGATCGACAAGGGGAAACACGAAAATTTTCATGTTCCTAGAAGATTATGATAAACAGTTTTCACTTGAGACTGGCGTAGATTGATCGTCCATGGACTTCTTCATTGCATATTTATTGGACGCTTAACTTAAAACATTCTGCGATGTATATGGCGTTGGGTTTGCGGATGCCTAATTTTAGAGAGCGAATTTTGCGTGATATTTTTGGGACGCTGTTTTTTTTCCGAAGTTTTACTGGTAAGTGGGCTGTGATAAAAATAGAAATGGAGTCGTATGAGTTTAGAAGAAAGAAACTTAAGTATAGAAGCATTTGTAGTAGGGATCGTTCCGTTGAGACAAAACACAATTGTTCATGATTGTGTATAATCTTAATAGTGACATTGTCATAATATTATTATTATTGCTCACAAAATAATACATTCCAATTCAAAAACTTGGTAATTAATATAGCAGTTCGTCAAAGTTTAGCACAAAACAAAATAGATCACAAGCAACTCCATTTAAAAGACCTATTGTATACAAATACAAACAAAGTTCTCTATAACAGTGTTCAGAATATACATCGTCATCTTGTGTTGAGGACAAATAATAACAAAATTCCTTTAAATAACAAACTCGTTTGAAACTTCTGACAAAATCTCAAATCATTTGAACGAAGTTTGAGTGAAAAATGCGAAGGATTTTCGCTTTAATCGTTCGTTAACTTAAGAAGGTTAAAGCGGTAATTGTCATCAAACTTAACAGTTAAGAGCATCTGAAAATTTTTAGGAGTCGTGTACAAGGTTTGGTAATATTGACTCATTTGTACGCTTCAATATTTTTAATTGTATCAACAACGTAACGAGTGAAATTCTTTGCCTGAGTCTGTATTTCCTGAAGGGTATACCTGAGTGTCTTCAAGGCTCGAGTGAATAGGTTGCTTATGGGACGACGTGACCCATCCTAGACCGAATCATCGCTTACCACCAGGCAAGATAGTGGTCAAACGTCAGCCCATATTAAATACAAACAATATGAAATACAATTTGAATTAGAAAAGAAAAAAAGTATTATGGCTACAAATATTTTAGGCTTTTTACAAATGAAATAAAGATGACATTTTCTTATTTTTTTAAGAGAACATCATCGAGTCTTCTCCCGCCTGGGTGAGGCGGGAGGGAGTGTCAGACTCTTACTAACTAAAAACCACCCCGTTTCTTCTCCTGCATTTCGAGCCGGAGTCCCGGTAACCCGTTAGGTTCTGAACTCCGAATCGGCATCAGGCCCTATTGGGATAGGAATCCGTGGTGGTCTGATGTCTCTTTGTGGCACGCTCGGAACGCGACGCTCCGTACACTGGGGTCTGGTTCTGGTCGGGCGGCGAGCCACCCAAAATAAAGATGACATTGTCGTTATTAGGCATTACAGTTAGTTTGAAAATTCTTATGATTCAGATATGAAGCTAAAGTATTACAGTGGGTTTCATACCCACAAATTATCCCAAACCAGGAAATGAGCAGCAGACCAAAATGAAGTGCAGTAGTCCACAAAAGAATTAAGCATAAACTATAAGTCAACAAAACGACTGCGGACAGTTTTATTAACTTATGTTAAAAACATCAGTTGTGAGTCAATCTTTACTGTAGAAGCCAGATGCACAACAAGCTCTCCAAAGCTGTCAAATCTTTTTATAGAATTTTAAACTTAATTGCAAAACTGATAAAATTGAAAATGAATTAAATTAACAGCTGACACTGCCAGATAAACTACCACAAACCTGTCAAATTTCTTCATAGAATTTGAATCTGTATTGCAAAAGTTATAAAGTTAAGAATATATTGAAGGAAAAGGACAGATCGGTATACCTTGACTTGCGGGTTGCATTAATGTATTCTTCCATTTGATGGATGGTGAGTGGGGGATTAGTCTCCAATTTCCCATTTATCTCTGTCTCAAGAAGGAGGCGAAGTTTCGTGAGTGTACTCTGTAGTGTGTTTTATAAATATAAAGATTTTTCTAACCAGTAACTCGTTTATTTTTAATTATGATTTTTATAATGACATTTCGCAAAAAGTCATTACAAATGCAGAGATAACATCACGCCTATTATCCCCGAAAGGGTAGATTAAGGTGCACAATACGGCACTTAATGCCACTGAACAATGTAACATCCACGTTCACCATTTATGTTATGAGCCCCATGTAAATAACCTTCTAGTCCTAGTCCTATGCCATATACCAGGCACAATTCTAAACTCCGTACTACTACTGAGATATGACCTGCCTTTAAATTATCTATTAATTAAGACAGAGATAAAAACTATTTTTGTCAAGCAAGCAAGCGAAGTCATGATAAACAACTATCTAGTCCAAAAATAAAAAAAAATTCCGGAAGGGCCAATTTTCCAACAAAATTTACTTTGGCAAGACCTTAGGCGGGGGACCGACTTTCTCCGAGGGAATTTTAATTATTTATTATGTAACCGGTTTAAGGATATCTATCAACGTCAAAATTGATGGCTGCTATTCTGGTTCGGTTTTAAAGCCAGCGACAATTTTAGATTAATACTTTTTCAGCTTAATTTCATCTGACCCAGAATGTCGCAGTCTGGTGAATTTTGGCATGCAGATAGATGAGGACCAGAAATTGATTGCGCGTCATTGTATGATATAGAGGTAATATTAGTATTTTTTTTTTAATAATAATAAATTTATTGAATCAAGAAAGAGTTTACACAATTTTGTTTTACATAATGTCTATCATATAACTTACATAATATTTGTATCATGAAAACAATTTTAGCATCTGTTGCTGAAATAGGTCTTAAGCCTGTGCTTCAGCTCGCAGCGCTTCAATCCTCGGAGCAAGTTTTTAAATTATAAAAACTAAATCTGGGTATACAAACATTTAAACGTAAGAAATAACATGCTTAACAATAAAATAAATTGTAAACTATAGTGAGTAAAAGTCCTCTGTATGAATAAAGTGAAAAATGAGTGTATGTGTGTCAGAGGGTGAGTAATTATGCCAATTGAGTCTACATTGCTGTTGTATATGATTATGTGATTTCTACATCTATCATAGGTGAATATATAAACTAAGAGAATCTATTTAAGTACAGTAAGTATATCCTCAGTCTGATCATAAGACAGTTTCAAGAGCCAGCTAGAAAGTTCTTTTTTTGCTGAAGCCTTCTTCATGTGATAGATGTTAATATTTTTATTAACTTTATTGTAAATATGGGTACCCAGGAAGGGGTAAAATCTATGTATAAAGTTTTAGATTTTACCCCTTCCTGAACTAGTTAGTTCTTGGCATTATTGTGCGTTCGCAGACGGTGAAGTGTCTCCGCTTAAAGGTTATGTCGGGATTATATAACAATTTGGAGTGTTGTTTTAGTACGATATTTAATAAAAAAAGTTGTCGAACTGTCAGTACTTCACAGTATTCGTAGAGTAGTTTGGTCGGATAGCGAAAGGGTTTGAAGGTACATAGTTTAAGGATGGTTCTTTGTGAGACTTCGAGCTGTTTTAATGTGGTTTTTGGTGCTCCACCCCAGGATGATATGCAATAAGTGATGAGTGATTGGCAAAGAGCTTGGTAGGCCCGTTTAAGGATTTGTGGAGTTACTACATGCCTTAAGGTTTTGAATAGGTAAGTAAGCTTGCGAATTCTTTTACTCAGGGCATGTATATGGGCCTTGAAATTGAGTTTATTATCTAACTGGTAATTAAATTGAGTTTATTATCTAACTGGTATGGTTTACTGATTCTGAAGCTTCAAGCTGTTCGCAGTGACAGTTCAGGACATTCGGTGATTGCACATTTGTGAACGACTAGCTTCAGATTGGTATTAGGATTGGCT
Source organism: Spodoptera picta (assembly GCA_038387885.1). Classification (NCBI taxonomy): domain Eukaryota; kingdom Metazoa; phylum Arthropoda; class Insecta; order Lepidoptera; family Noctuidae; genus Spodoptera; species Spodoptera picta. Next base: position 154,022 of record JAZHFQ010000097.1, on the reverse strand, counting down.
CGAATTGAAAAGGTAAGGCATTTGGTTTTATGAACGTTGAGCGTGAGAACATTGACATGAAGCCATTTCCTCACTCTGTCAAAACCCTCCTGAGCCAGTTTAAAAGTCTCTTGCCAAGATTTTGCTGCAAAAACAAGAGCAGTATCATCTGCGTATGAGAGCATTTTTCCAAGGAATGAGTTGAGACAAAGGAGGTCATTTATATAGACGAGAAAGAGTGTCGGCCCAATAATGCTCCCTTGGGGCACCCCGAAAGATACAGGTAGTTCAGTACTGATGTAAGAGCCAATTTTAACACATTGCAGTCTATTTGTAAGATAATCTGCCAGCAGACTCAAATGTGTTCCCCGGATACCAACTCTTTCCAATTTACGTAAAAGGATCGGGACTGAGACCGTGTCAAATGCCCTCGCTAAGTCTAAGAATATTGCAACAACCTTATTTCCTTCATCAATATTAGTTGAAACATAATTGGTGAAATTGCCAACTGCATCATCAGTTGAGCGTCCATGGCGAAAGCCGTATTGTTCATCTGATAGTAATTTATTGTTTTCAAGGTAATTGACAAGTCTTGTTTATGATTTTTTCTAGAAATTTAGACAGCGATGGTATATAGGCCTATAATTTTCAACACGGTCCCTGTCCCCGCCCTTGTGAATTGGGATGATCTGTGACTTTTTTAAATCTGTGGGGAAAACACCCCTCGACAAGCACATGTTAAATATATAAGTTAAGTGTGTCGCAAGGATACCTTTATGAGCCTTTAGGAACCTGTTTGACAGACCATCCCATCCCACTGAGCACTCATTCCTAAGCGCACCAATAAGGTCTCCGACCACATCTTCGTCAGTCTCCAAGAGAACAAGGGAATCTAAATTTTGACACAGGTAACCCTCTACAGCCTCTGGAACTCCCGTCCGTCCCTTTCAGCTAGTTATTTACCCACATTTGTATAATAAGCATTAATATAATCGATAGAATTATGAAAGAGTAATTTTAAAAGTTCAAGAGGAGATTAAGATTAGAGCGCATATTGTATTTTATGAATGTCCTTGAAATTGAATTTGAAGAATGTTTAACGAGTTACTTACACAGCTTTATCACATCAGAAGTTTAAAAGGTTTAATTAAAGGAAATGTTATTATACCTCTATTTCTCAGTAATGCAGGGTATACACCTTTTGTTTTCATTAAAAGTCATCGCACACCTAACGCACGACTCCGGCACGGTTCCGGCAAAAAGGTTGTAAGCGCGCCGTCAGCGGGCGGTTGGCGCGCTTACAGCTTTTTATATTGACCTTCTGAAATATATCGTACGACATACGATTTAAAGTTCATATTTAAATGACAAGTTAATAGCCGTGCCGGAGCCATGTTTGTTAGGTTTGCGATGACGTTAAATCGTAAGATGTGTAGCGAGCATAACAAATATAAGAGAGGCGGCCCTTAAGATAAGGAAAAGGCGTGTTTACATTATTACACTTTTGCCTAATATAAGGAAAGGTTTAAGAGGGAAAATCATGGAATGACTTCTCCCGCCTGGGTGAGGCGAGAGGAAGGTTAGACTCTTACCGACTAAAAACCACCCCGTTCCTACTCCTGCCTATCGAGCCGGAGCCCCGGCAACCCATTAAGTCCTCCGCGGCTCCATATCGGCACCAGCCCTAATATAAGGAAAGGTTACAAATAAAATTATGTTAAAGGAAAGGTGATACTATTCATTAATGATATTGACATTTAGTTAATATTATTAAGAATATAAAACCTACTCCTCTCATTTTTCAAAGGTTAAATAAAATTTAAGGTTATAAAGGTTATTTTCATCAAGAACTTTTTCAGTTTGAACATTTGATATTTAACAGTTGTTCAAGGAAGTATATTAATTTAGCACTTTTTCATGTAGGTTTCTTAAACCCTTTAAAATAAATCCATCCACTGCAAACGGCACCTTTGTAAGCTAAGGACTACCGCAGGTGTAGCTGATACAACAATGAAACCACGAAAACAAATTAAGTCTGGTACATCTCAGAAGCACGAAAGTTGTCTTAGATCACGCAACGAAGTAAATCATAAGATTATTATAATCATTAGATAGTATGTACATACATTTTATTTAAAATAAGTTAATAGAAAGATTAAATATTTCTTCATTAACATATTATTTTTTTAACTTTCCGTCATCAAATTACCAAAAAATTTATTTTAACAAAATTGTCAAACGATAATTAAACATCACTAAACAGACGTTACCTTTGAGACCATTTCACGTAAAATTTCGTAGAAAACGTACCTAAGGCTAAGGACACACGGCGCGATTTTCTCCCGCGTCCACTGCGTTGGCGGAATGGAGGCGGAATTTTCAAAACTCTTGACACCGCAGATTCTGTGGTCCCGTAGCCGCTGCGATTATCGCCCGCAAAATAGACGGTTGATTATAGCAAGACAAAAAAAAAAGTTGAGTTTCAGACCAGCCGTCCCATTGCGGTCGCCCGCCAACCAATCAAGAACACGCGGGTGCAACCCACCACGGGCCCGCAACCATGGCGAGCGCAGGATCAAATCGCGCCGTGAGTCCTCAGCCTAATTGTAATTACATAAGATGCCTCCCGTAAATTACGAGAAACGACGGCACCAGTTCACTTCTTGACTAAGTGGGTACGTAATTCACATAAAAATAGGTAAAAACGTTTATTTATATTCATAATGCCACCAATTCTATTCCCTAATGGGGTATGGCAGGAACAGAAGTCGTAAAACAGTTAAAATTGTCACGTCGTATGACTGAGGTTACCGAAGGCCCAGTTACCCGCCTCTACAATTTCAGAATCCCCAACAATCCTCAAATTCCTAATCCTCAAAAGGCTGGTAACGCACTTGTAACGCCTCTGGTGTTCCAGGTGTCCATGCGCGACCCCTATTCCTTATCATCAGGTGATACATCGGATCGTTTACCGGCTTATCCTTTATATAAAAAGTACTCTCTAAACTAAACTTACAAAGACAGAAAAAGAATAGATCTTACAAACGAGGTTAACTGTATAATATAGTTAACACTATCTAGAGGTACCTCTACATCTCTACACGGGATATTATATAATTTAGTTCAACGTATTTTTTTTAATGGGACAAGCCCGCCATAACCCCCCAAAACCGTTGCAACTCCTGTAAGCCAGGACCTACAGTAGATACAACCATGAATACACCGGAACACTGAAGTCCGGTGCGTCCCAGGGACATGAGTAAATGTGTTTAGTTCAACGTATTGTCTAACGAGTCCCGAGTGAATTCAACGAGATCCTGGTGTTGTGTTACGAATCCTGATTGAATTTAGGTTATATTAATAGAAAAGTACCTTCATATTCTAGTAGAGAGGGATTTCCGAAATATAGGTTAGCTTAGCAAAAAAGGATAACTGACTAGGTATTAAAAAACACAATGGATCTTATTTGACATCATGCCTTTTATCCCCAAAGTGGTAGGCAGAGGTGCACATTATAGCACTTAATGCCACTGTTCTATAACACCCACTTTTCACTATCTATGTTATGAGTCCCATGTAATAGGGGGTAAGTCTATTGTTACATACCGGGCACAATTCCAGACACCGTGCTACTATTGAGAATTTGGTAAAACCCAGTAATACTTTGCCCGACCCGGGAATCGAACCCGAGATACCTTGCCCAGCAGTTGTACTTGCGACCACTCCACCAAAGAGGCAGTTAGTGCTATAAAATTAAATATTAGCCATATTTTTACTATTTATAATTTACTATCGAAATCTTAACCACCCATAATAACTCACAATAGTTTTACAATCATCTCTTAAGGAAACTCAAATCTATCATCGAAAACACTGATCTAATTTTCAAAACTTTCATCGTCCATTAGCCATCTTAATATTTAACCATCTTCCTATAGTTAACAAAAAACGAATACCAAAACCGAACTAAAACAATCTTAATTACGACGATCAATCAATCGACGCAGTTGCCAATACGAATCAATCAATCGCCAAATACAAACAAACTGTCGCAACAAAAACAAAACACGAAAAGGACGAAAAAAGAAAAACAAAAGCACCCAATGCATTAACATGACACGGTATTGGCACGAATTCGGCAGCCAATGCCAGTTTACTGGCAAGTCCGTTAAGATTGCTGCCAGCTGACAGCGATTGGCACTATGATTGATGCCAAGACTGGCAGGTGAATCTATCGTATATTCATCGGAGCATTTCGAATATGGAGTCGGCCGAAATTGATATGGAAACGTTGAGTTGCCTGTTATTTGAACTTCGCTTTGTTTTTGATGTGTTTTGTGATTCGGTTTTATGTGTTCAACTGATTTGATTTTGCAGTTGGCAAAGCTGAATAAGGAAAATGTGAATGGAGTACCTATTAAATTTTGTTTAGTATTGGAATTGTTTTATTTTGTAACTATGTTTTATAAATAGACATGAATATAACGCACGCATTTAAATCTCTGAGGAATTAAGCAGAGGTACATATATAACATCGACTTTTCAACAGTTCTAGTACTTTTCGAACAATATGCACAATTCAAGCTACACGAAAAAATAAAAGACCTCGGACCCAATACATAGAACGAATAACTAGAAAAACCAAAGAAAGTCTACTTTCAAATAATAAACAATATTTCTATCAGGATGAGTTTGTGTTACTTTACCACAAACTCATCCCTATTTCAAGAAAATACTTCAGCGTATTATGCCTTCGAAGTACCACGAACGGCGAGGCGAGCTGAAAAATACTTTCAGTATAAAAATATCTAACAAAATTCCTAAATGGAAACCAGGTAGATACTTTAACAATATTGAATTGCTCTGAAAATATTTGCGAACCAAATTGGAGCAGTAATTTACACATACAACGCGGGGTTTCATGCTCTTTCAATATAGCCAGAAATGTTATATTTTCCATGTTTTTAAAAAGGTATTCGTATATCTTAGAATCTAATTTTAGTATTGTTGGTTATTAGAATTAGTTATGAAGGAATAAAAATGGGACAATCCAATTTATTCCCCCATTTTTATTTCTCTGATTGTTAGTCTAGTTTTATCATAGGATCTGTGTTAAAGAACCATGTGGTGAGCCGAATAAGGAACTTACAAATATTAGACAGAGAACCTCGAAAACTGAAATCTCTAATCCCCTTAACAAGTGTGTAGATGATGGCAAACCCCCTTCCAAACACAAAGGAAGACCTACTTCAAACAGTGCACTATTGATGTTTCTAATGGCGGTAAAATTATTGTTTACTAAGAAAGTATTAAGATATAGATTAATAAGTGTGGGAAAGCCATGCTTCAGCACGAATGGGCCGGCTCGACCGGAGTAATACCACGACCTCACAGAAAACAGACGTGAAGCAACGCTTGCGCTGTGTTTCGTCGTGTGAGTAAGGTTACCGAAGGCCCAATTACGCCCCTCCCAATCTCCCTAATCCCTGAATCCCCAACGATCCTAAACCTAATCCCCAAAAGGCCGATAACGCACTTGTACGCCGATTGGTTATATACCATCAGGTGATACCTGTGCTCGTTTACCGGTTTATGCCATAAAAAAAATACTAAAAAGTAATACTGGGAATTCGAATATCGAATAATTGACGATGAAAACTATAAAACCCTTCCTGCAATTCAAGAAAAGATACTTCGAGTATGTAACAGTATTCTTCAACCCTCAAATTCCCATACTTCACAATCATCAACTTTTCAATCAATACCGCTTATACCATCAAACCTCTGGCAGAATGTAATTTCGGATACCAGCAAACAGTAGGACCCTAATACCGGCTTAACAGGCCCCAATTTACTTTCATAAACGATTGAGAAACTTAAATTTGTGATTTGTCGTATTAATGTAATATGGCCGACCCTTTTTTGTATTAAGTATGAAATATTTTATATGAAAAGAAGGTTTAAGGAGAGCTGTTTTATGCCGTTAATATTTTCCTTGTGGATAACTTGGGGTATAATGCCATATGGTACTTGTTGGAGTGTCCTTTTATAATTTGATAGGAATTATTAATTTGATTAGGGATGTAGCGATGTTGGGCAAAAGATATAACAAAAAATTATTAGAATACGAAACATTTGTTTTGCTGTCGTTTCGATATTATTTTTGATATTTTTAAACTAAATTATTACATTCTGTCACTTTACAGAAGGATCATGAACACACAATGTATCATCACATCAATCGTTGATAAGAAAATACGACTTCTTTAGAAATTATTTCAAATAATGGTAGTATAAGGTGTAGAACCTGCAGGAATCGAACAATAAGTCTCATGTAAAATGCTTGTGTTTTCACATTTTATGCATGTTTTTCACGATATTTGTAAGGTAGACAAAGCCTGACATCACGTTTAGTATTTTTCGCAGGTAAAAATAATATCCCGACTATCAGAAAATAGTCACAAAGACAAGTCTGATTTAAATGATAAAATTAAGGACACCTAAAGGTGCAGGGACAAATTTCCTGATACAAAATATATTCTCTAACTACCTAGTTACACAGTCTCAATGCACTGACGTGATGAGAACTACGAATACCATCGGTATAACTAAAATTACCGTAATCAAAAAGCCAAGTAAAACTCCCTAGTACCTAATCGTAACAATAAAACCCAAATCGTTACGATAGAGACGTAAAATTTGAAGCCAAAACTTGAAGCCACAAGTCTAGCATTTAACATAAAAAACTTGTGCGAACGACATTGCTGGATAATTCCTCAGAACCACACATTAAACGTTATATTGGGTAGAAATAACTTAACTCGCTTAAGACAGGCTCGAATCTTTCGTTGTAAGAGTTTTGCTGTGATTACGATTTTTAGTCGTAAGTTTTTTTATGATTAGCAAATGCGTCATCACCGTTGTCTGTGTTTCCTGAAGGGTATAACCTGGCTGTCTTCAAGGTCGGAGTGAATAGGTTGCTTATGGGCAGACGTGCTTCATCGTCGGCTGCATCATCGTTTACCACCTGGCGAGATAGAGGTCAAACAAATATAACAAAATCAAATATAAAAAAAATCATCGTTATCAATAGCCTATGATCCTTGGAGATTATAGCAATATTTAAAAGAGATTGCTATAATCTCCAAGTTTCGCAGGGCGGTTCGAGATCACAACCTGAAACGTGGAGGTGCATCAGTAGTCCCTTATTCAGTTGAGTCATTTCTTACGATACTCGTTGGAAAGGTCACAACAAGTTTTTCCAGTTCCCAGAGGTGAAAGTACAGATGATCACATATTAGTTATATGATAAATAATCAGCCATATCGACAGTATACGCGGTTCCTTACTAAACACAAAGTTGTTTTAAAGAATTTACGTCGCCGAGTTTAGCCAGAATGTCTGCAATTTTGTAAAGGAACGAAGGCGCAGGAATTCGGCTTTGTCATAACATTTTCGATGACAACGCGTTTTAAATACGCCTTTGTTGTGTCGAATATTTAATACTTTCTTTAGTGTTTCATCTTTTATGGATGTTAGGAGTTGTTTCCAATGTTTCGCGTGGTTTGAAAATAACAATTTTAAGGTTAAGCTGCGTTTTAAATAGATATTCGGTAGTTGGGAAATCATTCCTGGTATTCAGTAAAATAAAGACTGGACACCATATATATATAAATAATATATATATATATAATATTTCATCAAAATTTTGAGGTTATGTGAAAAATCTGCAAATACAAAAGTTGTAGATCTTTTTATTGCCTACAACTTTGCCATTTTACTTTTTTCCATAGGACTTGTAGTTTTGCCGGAAATCAAGATAAACCATTTTTTACCCTTAACCCCCCCCCCTCCCACTTCCCGAACTCGGATCGACCGTAATTTATTTTTCCTTTCATTTTGATCACATTCCCCTCCTTTTCTAATGGGTTTCATCCTACTGTATTTTTTTTTCACTTTTTACCATTTTTGTAGGCTTTGACCCTGGTGTAAGAATAAAAGCTATTATTTTTTGAAACGGGGTAATTCATCAAATGACTTCTCCCACCTTGGGTTAGGCGAGAGGGGGTGTCAGATTCTTACTGACTAAAAACCATCCCGTTCCTACTCCTGCACTCCGAACCGGTGCCCCGGCAACCCCATAGGCCTTCCGCGGCTCCGCTCCGTATCGGGCATCAGCCTTATTGAGCCCCATCTGTGGTGGTCTGATGGCTCTTTGAGGCGCGCGCGGAACGCGACGCGCCGTACGCACGGGTTTGGTTCTGGACGGCCGGCAAGCTACTCTTGCTCATCCGCAGACCCGCGTTTACGATGGCCGGAGATCGTTTAAAAATAAAGCTTAAAAATGAACAAAAGTGACAAGGAAACTGGCTGAATACGATCGAAATTACTGGAGTAGTTAATGGTGTTTAGTATAGCTATAGAAAATAATATATTCAATAGTTGGTAAGAACAACGTATTATTTTTACACAACCAAACAACAAGAGACAAACACAAAATGACAAACAAACAAAATAATACCTACTTTTTGAAACAATACGTCTCAAACGAACTCCAGACTTAAGACCAACTCAAAAACCTCCACAATTGCACTTGGCGAAAATTAACTCAGAACAGAGAAACTTAGTAAAACACTAGTTTCGTTATGAACTAGACAACTTAAGCCTGTTTTACATGTTACAACTTTCAGCTATGAAACCGTCTCCATATCTTTGGCACGCATGCAAAATACATAATTAATTGCACGTATGGCGAACAACCGCGCCATGTGGTAAAGTCAGATTAGAATACATTCGTCACCACCCCTGCTGGTATGTGAGATACGCAACGGATTAATGCTAAGATAGATAGGCATACACATGATGCAAATTTTGTAAGGTTATCTGATGGTTAGTTAGTGTTCGAAATTAGAATAGTTAATTGGTTTTCCTTCTTTGGTTTGATGATAAAGTTCGATGGGCAATTTGGATAAAATTTTTATAATAACTATTGTGAGACATACTTAATTAACTATTACATGGGACCCCCTATTACATGGGACTCAACATAAATAGTAAAAAGTGGGTGTTACATTGTACAGTGGCATTAAGTGCCGTAATGTGCACCTCTGCCTACCCCTTCGGGGATAAATAGGCGGGATGTTATGTGTATGTTAATTAACTAAAAATCGCGGGTTACTCACGTGAATATACTGAGAAAAGCTCTACTAGTTTCGAACCACAGAGGGGTTCAATAAGCTGCTCGACATCGCCGCGACCGCGCACGTTGCTCATGAGGAAGAACTCTGTAGTTTGAGTACCGTCATTATAGTACACAATTAAAGAATAGGTTGCGGTCACCGGTGTCCTCGCGGTGTTTGACAGTTTCACGTGAGTAACCCGCGATTTTTAGTTAATTTGTATAAAATTGTTGCTAGGTTAACCCTTGATTGCATATAATTCTATGTTTTTTCTTTTTTTTAAGAAACGTTGCCCTACACTGGTAATTTCTCCTGTGTCTTGAGTTCGTTTACAAACATACAATACAACATACACATGACACCCAGACCCAAAACAACAATTTATGAATCACGCAAACAGTTGCTCCGTGCGATAATTAAACTTACTACACGTTGCGCGGCAGCCGGTTGTCCAGCCACCGCAGTTGAAACCCTTAATTGGAACTCTTTGTTTGACATACATTATGTTCTACTGACGTACAACAGCAGCCATCTCAAGATATTGTAAGCATAGTAAAGTAAGCCGGAGCCGCGGAAGGCCTAACTCCGGCTCCGGTCCGACTCGAAGACTGGGAATAAGAACGGGTTGGTTTTTAGTCAGTAACAGTCTGACACTCCCTCTCGCCTAACCCAACGCAGGAGAAGGCATTCGATGAAGTTCTCCTTCAAACCAATAAAAAAAAGAAATAGCCAAGTAAGCTTCCTAACTACAACAATAACAATTAAAACAACACACGGTAATCTGCTTTCAAGACTGAACCAAAAATGTCCGCAAAGTAGGTACCTAGTCAAGTAAAATCTGCTAAACCACAGAACATCTTCAAAACCTACCAAAGTACCAACGCTATTACCAGGACTGCATAATGCAACTAGAACGTACCCCAAACTGATTAGTGTACGGAATCCGACTCAGTAACGGAAACCGCTTCACATGAAGCTACACAAAACCAGTTTATCCTGAACTCGCTTTAAACGCCCTTTCCGTATATTCAAAGGTCAGTTAATACTGGTTCCTTATAGCTCGGTACGGCACCGGGTGAATATTCAGCACACAAGTGCATCAATAAGTTACGACTTTGTAAGTGTGATTACATTTTGTAATATGCAGGTGGAGTGATAAACTGCAGCTTCATGCTGAGTTACATGGTTACAGCTGAGGTCGTGTGGTTTCGGCATAGATCGGGGATGTTCGTGTGGGAACAATATTGAAGTGACATTAACGTAATAATGAGAGTCAATGGAAAATCGGAAAACACAGACAAAAATGCAAAGAATAAAGAAATTTGATTTCTAATAACCGTTATGTAAAAGTATATTATTGGCCAAGTTGAAGCTTTAAAATAGATCGTTTGCGGGTTTTCCACAATAATGCATGAATTTAATTTAACTCGTCGAGTACCGGTTTTGTAGACACAATTATAGAACAATAGGTTGCGGTCACCGGTGACCGCTTGGTGTTTGACAGTTTAAGTACACCTCCAAGGATGTTATGGTGCGTCCGCATAATCGCGATCGCTCGCGAGCGACATCAAAATGTCTAAAATACGATTAGCGCTTGCCATTACGGTACTATGTAGGTAACTAGGTACCTATGTAGAAAATTTATAAAAACGTATTTGTTTCGGGACAGTCGTCTCATATAGAATAGGTAAGTTACCTACCTATTCTATAGGTATGAGACGACTGTCTAGAATATTTCTTTTTAGGTACCTACCGTAGGTACCTAAAAAGAAATATTCTATCAATACCCGTCAAGTTCCATTCATACTCAGCGGTATATCCATTAGTAAAACACTGTAAATTGGACACGCACAGCAGGCTTTTAGCTCCCAAGTAAATAAACAATAGAAAATCAAAACAAAAACTAGCTAATACAGAAAGTTTGGTTTAACGCCATCTATGTATTTTATTAGAACTACAAAGTACCCGTGTAATACTAGAAGTTGGTTACAGCGCCATCTTACAGCTTTACAACGAAGTAACAAGACTGATACAAAACGGTCATTACATGTAAGTCGGGAGGTTTTGTATAGATGGTATTAGTCGCAAGACTAAAGAAAAATATACATTTTAAAAAACACAACATAACATAACATCACGTCTTTTATCTCCGAAGGGGTAGGCAGAGGTGTACATTATGCCACTGTACAATGTAACACCCACTTTTCACTATTTATGTTATGAGTCCCATGTAATAGGGGGTGAGCCTATTGCCATATAAAGGGCACAATTCCAGACTCCGTGCTACTACTGGGAATTTTTTGAAAAACCCAGTAATACTTTTGCCCGACCCGGGAATCGAACCCGAGACCCCTTGCCAGGCAGTCGCACTTGCGACAAATCGGCCAATGAGGCAGGCATTTTAAAAAAAAATTTAGAAATTTTGAATCGCTGGGAGATTATTAAACTTACTAGAAACAGTGTACTTAATTATTTTTAGAATAAACTACAATAAGAAATTGATGAGAAACTATACCTGTTCATCATCGCCGGATGGAAAGGTTGCCTCCCAAAAATCTTCAATGTTCTCAGGATAGTCAGCTTCATTAGCAGGATTAGGGCTAAGGCCCGGGTCCCTAGTCTTAAACACGAAGACCAGTCCTCCATACTCCTCTTCTGGCCTCCAAGCTCCGCACATAGTTGCAACTGTTCTTGTCAAAACCGAGTCTTTCTCAGTATCAAGCTTCATTTTTTTAACCGGCACCTCATCCAAATTTAAATCACTCTTATTTTTAAGACCTTCGTTGGCCATAGCTGCAGGATTAATACTAAAACGCGGCAAAAGATTCTTAACTTTAAAACGAATAGCTCTAGAAGCTATGTTTTTAATAAATTTAAGCATTAAATTACTAAAGTAGGAGATACTACGGTATTCTAAATCTATATTAAAGAGTTAAACTATAAGATAATAATAGAAAACAGTAAACAAAGTTTTATTTACACCGGACAAAAATAAATTTGACGTCAAACGTATGCGTGGGTCGTACGACCCAGTAATCGGGCTTTGCCGTCACTAACACACAAATATACGAACTTCACTTAATTTTGAACCTTTTTTCACACAATATTCGTAAATTTCGGAATATTTTAACCTCAAAACCGACCGCTTTTAGGTTATGGTGCTCTAAACCACAAAACGTCAAACAATAAAAACAAACAGATGTCAAACGAAATGTCAATTTCGGTTCTCATTGGGAAACAAGTCTTTTAAGGGTACTTCTTGCTACCCAATCTGGGTGTTGTTGTACCGAATTTATATTAGTTTTTACGACATAATTGTTTAATTTTAACATTAATATTCAAAGTAAAGCAAAGTATCTCTAACTCTGATCTTCATTTCAAATTGTAAAAATAGTATTATTACAATAGTCAATAGATGGCGGAACAAGCATTTTGGTTGTGAGTATTTTACTCAGTAACAGTTGTTATACTTATATCAGTTCTAATTTTACTCGATAGGTGTCTGTAATATAGCTACTTAAAAATATAAAAGTACAGTTTGCCTTTAAATTAGGTATCAGTCTTTGAAAAATAATTGCAGATTATAATTTAAATAAATTCAAATATCATTGTGTTTCCAGATTAAATTTATTTTAGATTGATAAGTACTTACTTAACTGTTAAACTAAGTATAGACTGATTTTCAATCTGCAGGATGGATGCAGCTGTGGTTTTCAACTTCAAATTCAACTAGCTTAGTAGGCAGTCGTTACTGGACGCCTACGTTCAGGAGTGGGACGTCTTGTTTTTTACGGTAGGGGAGCAAACACAGACCTTTTTTTATTATATCTGTGGCGGTAAACAAGCAGATTCGTTATTTGTTGGTAGTCCGGTATCACCGAAGCAATTAGAAGTGCGTTGATAACTACCCTAGTGTTGCGGGTGTTGATGCAACGCCGATTTTTTACAATCAGGTGAATCAACGAATCAAAAATCATTTTTCATAATGTAGCTAATACAAAATTTATTCCACTAAACCAAATAATAAAAACACAACACTACGAAAAAAAAAAATATTTCAAAATAATAATCTTATTCTCATTGGCAACCACAAAACCGAATTTAAATAACCGGAGCGCGTATTTTCATTTCTTTCATCTCAGCCAGATGATTTAAAAACACAATCAACGAAAAGTAAAAGGTTTTAGGTAAGATAAACATTATTCGCGTAGCTGTTCTGTTTTCTATACAAACAGACGGCGATGTGGCAACCCTATCGGTTGACACTTATTTACATCTAAAAAGGGGTTGGAAAAAGTTACTCTGGTATAGAATGGGTTTGTGTACAGTGGTGAATATTCGCTTACCGAAACGATGTAGTACATAAGTCTTGTAGGTACCTTAAAATCATTTTAGATAGAGTTTATTTATTTATATATAATTTGGACAACCAGTACTTAGTTGCTAGTCTTACATCTAAGCACTTACATAATAATAAATTTTAAATGCACAATATTTTAGAGTATCATAACATGCACAGTAGGCTAACGGTGACATTTTTATCAAATGTGACAATCCTTACTATACTAATATTAGAGGTATAAATCGGAAAGTGAGTTTGTTTGTTTGTTTGTTCCGCTTTCACGCCGTAACTACTAAACCGATTGCTTTGATTTTTTGCAGATGTACAGTTAGAAGTCTGGACTAAATAATTTGTACAGTTGTCTGTACAGTTATTCCGGAAAAATTTGATATTCTCGAGGGAAAACGAAATTATTGGTATAGATGGCGCTGTGTGTATTGGTATATGTCATATAAGCTGGTTGAAAAATAAACTAAGAAATACTTAAAATTAAAATAAAAAAATAAAATAAAACATCTAAGTACAATCTACGTATTATGGTCACTCAACAATCTCACTACAGCCTTTTTATTAAAATTCGGTAGCGTGTTAGCAAAAACAATGATTCTGACTTTACTTTACTGTCCTTTACACGGAAATATTAAAAAAGTATATCTGTGGTTAGAAGTGATGTTGAACACTTACGTATTAAGTATCTGGGGTGATGTGTCTGCTCTTTGTGTTTGGCCTAAAATAAGGAGTTTCTGAATTCATCTATATAGGCTCCAGTTAGAAAGAATCAGTTAGAAATCTAACCTAAGGCCTCTTGTTCAGTAACCTCTACGCGTGAACAAAAAATGTCTTCATTCCAACAACGGCTCAAGTTATTTTTTTATAATAGCTTGAGACATACCTACTGAATTAACTGAAAGGAATTTTCAGTTAAGGTCACTCACGTGAATACAGAGAAAATCCCTACTAGTTTTAAGTAACAGAGAGACTCTTCCTCATCAGCTGTTCATCACCCGTAATTTTTAGTTAACCTGAATTAACCTGGGTATCATCCTTTGCCTCCAATGCATACTCCAATATCTATCAAAAATTGACCATTATTTATAACATTGAATAACTAAATAATTCTCCTCAGCTCCATCACACAACTGTTAGTTCCCACAAAAGATTCAGTCTGATTTATGGCTCTCGCAGACGTTGATTGCCTATTGTTTAAGTTGCCCGGCCTACCGAAACTGTCAAACTGTCGCTTGGTATAATTATGTCCTTAGATTTGAAATTTGCGAAGATTATGAAAAAAAAAATATAATGAAGAAGTAAGATAATGTCTCTTTAGGTTTTTTATGTGGATTGTACGCTTACAATATCCACCATACCTAAGTTATGTTATTAACCGTATTTTAATTTAGGATCGTGCCTATTGCCATCCATACCTTTGTCTACTTTAAAAAAATATATTGAAAGAAAGAAAGAAAGAAAGAAAGAAAGAAAAAACATTTATTTGGCAATTACACGCACAGAAAACAAAGAATATAACAAAATAAAAATACATAATATAAGTAAACAAAATACTAATAATAAACTTACAAGAATACAGATCAGAACAGAAAACATCACAATATAACAAAATAATAATACTATAATAATAGAATTTTTAATAGACAATAAAAAAAAAAAGCAATTTCTAATAAACAAAATAATAATATTAATTTGCGCGTGCTAATGCCAAAAGGGCCTCCACCTCAGCATATAGTTGGACGTTTGTGCCCAACGCTGGTTTTCAGGTGGCACCCTGCAGTGACTCACGGACGGCAGTGCCGCCCCTCAATGAGGACAGAAAATAAACATGAAATTATATAAATTTTGCTGAAATGTGCATGTGTGTGTGTGTGTGTGTGTGTGTGAAAAATTGTGAATAGAATAATATATATATCCGATAGTACATGTATATACATACAAACAAAATGTAAAAATGCAATTACCTCTATAAGAGGTAGTCACTTTTGACGTTTACTCTTTTTTTTTAAATGAATTGGGGGTTATTTCACATTTTTGATTGACAAACAAAGACAGTTTTAGTGACAACTCTGCTGAGCTCTGATTCATTCCGACGCGCACCCACAAAGAAACAGCCGCCGGCCTCTGGCCACAGGACACAAAAACTCCAGCATAGTTTACGAGTGGCGGAATGATCACAATTAAAACACAATTATTAAAATAATGGCGAGGTACATTAAAACAATACTCACACGCTGAGCACCTAACCAACACGCAAAGACTTCCAAGTTGGCATATAAAAGTAAGTATAATTTGAATAAATTGGAACAATAAACTGAAATTAGATAAAAGAATTGTCAATATTAATGTCGTTAAATTTAATTTGGGATGTCAAAATAAAAGTTTTTAATTTTAACCTAAACGTGTTTTTATTTTTCATATTTCTAATTGGTGGTGGAATATTATTCCAGCACTTGGAAGCCGCGTAACGGAAGCTGCCTCGAAAAGCTGCAGTTCTATGCCGAGGAATAGCGAGTTGCTGTGCACACCGCCTACCCTCACGCTCCCGGTGACTGTTAACCCTTTCAAACCTAGAGTACAGGTATGGAGGACACTTGTGTTTTATCACGTCGAACATTAGACAGGCGAGGTGGAGTTTCCGGCTTGATTTCATTTTTAATGCGTTATGTTTGTTCAAAAATGGTGTTACATGACTCCTTGGTGGAACATTGTAGCAAAATGGTGTTACATGACTCCTTGGTGGAACACTGTAGCAAAATCGTGCGCAGGCATTCTGTACTCTTTGTATTAATCTCCCGGTGCGTGCCAAGAGCCTGGGGCCTATAACGGTATCTGCGTAGTTTAGTTTTGACAGAACCAAACTCTCCACCAACCGCTCACGCAGCTCCTCGCACAAGTAGGGTCGTATTTTATATAAAATTTTCAAACGGTAGAAGCAACTTCTTACACAATCAGAAGTAAACCGTTCAAACCTTAGACCTTCATCCATTACAAGGCCCAGGTTTCTCGCCTCACTTACTCTTTCTACAATTTGACCCTTTACATTAATGCTTACGGAAGTGTTAATTTTATTAATAAATTTTATTAAACAATTAATTTTATGAATTGTTAATTTTAAGTATTAATTTTATTTGACAATAAAATTCTTAATTTTAGTAATTTAAATTGAGAACTTGTAGTTCTCGACACTTCAATAGGGTCACTTAACAAATGAGATATCAATAAAGATTATCATAGAATATCTTAATTAGCTAGGGTTTTCAGGACAAAATATGCTGTTCAAAAGGCGCGACTTTTTACGCTACTTTCTGACAAAAACAAATACACAATAAACATCCCAAACTACCAATTTCGACCACTACTCACGTTAAATGATATTTTCCCTCCACTATCTCGATTGGTCCACGAAAATGGATCATAATCGCACTAGCGACATCTGTTGGGCGTCACATAAACGATGCGCTGACGGGTGACAAATGAATAAACCTTAATAGCTGCCTACGTTAGCTGTTTAGTTGGGCTATGAAACAAGAGGGTATGGGCTTAGATAGTTCAACGGGTTTATCAAATATATGTACGCCTAGTTAATGTAATTTCGTAATCAAAATAATAGGCCTTCATTCTCTTATTGTTCTAGTGCCTGGATAAAGTATTAAATGTATTGAAACAAGTCTAGGTTTTAGCTAGCCATTTTTTTTTTTTTTTTTATATATGATGGGGCGACCGTTTGACCACTATCTCGCCTGGTGGTAAGCGATGATGCGGTCT
This sequence comes from Spodoptera picta, assembly GCA_038387885.1. Classification (NCBI taxonomy): domain Eukaryota; kingdom Metazoa; phylum Arthropoda; class Insecta; order Lepidoptera; family Noctuidae; genus Spodoptera; species Spodoptera picta. The sequence continues at coordinate 136,745 of JAZHFQ010000097.1, read as the reverse complement.
ACGATGTAGCACGTCGTCCCATAAGCAACCTATTCACTCGGGCCTTGAAGACTCCCAGGTTGTACCCTTCAGGAAATACAGATTCTGGCAAAGAATTCCACTCTTTAGCAGTACGCACAAGGAAGCTTGAAGCGAAGCGCTTCGTGCGTGTGGGCGGAACATCTACCATGAATCGGTGACGCTTTGCCGATTGTCTTGTGGTACGATGATGGAAAGGACTAGGGGGAATCAAGTTGTGCAATTCCCCTACATTAGTAAATAAGTGCTTATTTAACATAAAATCGAGCGAAAAAGTTAAAGTAAGTTTATAAGAATACATTAGGCACACAAAAGGAGATCAATTCGGCTCCATACATTTTTTTCCGAAAGTGAGGCGCCGACAAACACAGATGATACCTACTTATAGTTAGAACTAGCCCTTTGAAGCAATAATTAATTAATACGGCGTAAAAGTTGTAGGATCTAAGATGAGGAAGTTATACCAGTTTGTAGATTCATCATTTTCATACATTTGTTTATTTATTTAAGCTTTATTGTACGCATTTAAGTAACTCAAATAACAAACAATCAAGTAAATATGCGTACCTACAATGGGCGGTCTTATCACACAATAGTGATTTCTTCCAGACAACCTTTGGGTCGAAATATTCATAAGAAACCACATATAAATAGTTTACAGTTAAATGTACAATAAAAAAATAAAATAAAAATACCTACCTACAATACAACTTACAATAGATATAATATACTTACAATATAAAAAAACATACATAAACATTATACAAAAATACATTTATTGGTTTCTAAAGATATAAGTGTATTTTTAGAAAAGCCCCAAAAAAATGTCCTCATAAAAACATGTAGGTTTCCACTTCTCTATATCGAATGGGTCAACAATCATTAATAATAGATAGTGTACCTTTTGACAACACTTAGTGTCTACGTTTGCCAACAGGAAAATCGCCTTCAACCGTCGTCTCATAGCCCAACCTGGACAAGAAACTCACAAACCGCGAATAGTGTAACATAGCAGGCTGGATTCACACGTATATTTGTCACAGTCAATCCTCGAGGAGAGTCTGCAGTCCGCCTTATTCCAGGGATGCCCAACCATTGGTACAGAACACAAAAGACAAATTTTACGCACGTCACAAATCTGAATTCTAATTTATTGACTGCACGATTGGAGCTGTGGCTGCGCAACCGCAGTGTGTCGCGGGTTCCATTCCCACTCGGAGCAACTCTTGAAGTGAGAAACGATGACATGACAACACACTCGTGGTTTGATAATATAGCAAATAAACCTACTTTAAAGCATAACAAGGCCAGCCAAAGGCAGAGGTGTACATTACGGTACTTAATGCCACTGTACAATGTAACACCCACTTTTTTCTATTATTTATGTTATGAGTCTCATATATTTAATAGAGGGTGAGTCTATTGCCATATAACGGGCGCATATCCAAACTCCATGCTACTGCTGAGATTTTTTTTAAACTCAGTAAACTTTACTCGACCCGGGAATCGAACCCGAGACCTTTTGAATCGGGAATCGAAAAAAACGTCACTTTGATACACAAAGGTTCGCCATCCCTGCCTTATTCCGTTCCACGGGATTAATGTTAAGCTTTTTGTGGTCATCTGTTACTCTGATATAGATGATGGAGAACAGGCTAGTTTCAGGAGTAATGGACTCTCAGGTTTTGTATAGTCGACCGTAAAATTATGACGGTTTAGGTTGATTGTTATTTGTGCACTGTTTAAGAGTTATCTATCTAGGTACAGATATACCTATTGAATGGATGAATTGCCTAAGTGCATCATATAGAGAAAGGCTTGACAATAATTTTCAGTAGCATAAAAGGATTTAAATGGAGAAAATCTGGAAGTGAATGTTTGATAATCATCACGCCTTTTATCCCCAAAAGGATAGGTAGAAACATTACGGCACTAAATATCACCGTACAATAAATACCCTTTTAACTATTTGTGTTATGAGTCCCATGAAATAGAGGGTGAGCCTATTGCCATATACCATACACAATTCCAGACTCCGTGCTCCGACTAAGATTTTTTTTAAACCTTTGCTTTGTCCGACCCGGGAATCGAACTCGAGACCCCTTGCCTTTCTGTCGCACTTGCGAGACAAAACGCCGAAAAATTGAATTTACAGAACATAACAATGAAAGTGAATAGAAAACAACATTTTTTAAGATTAAAACACTGCAATAGTCTAAAGACTTTTCTTGATACATTTACTTGGAACTAGTCGTAGATTTCGCAAAGAAAAAAAATATAAGCCAAAACCTCTAAAATTTAAAACTTGGACGTCTCAAAAACCCCACAAAAAATTGTTTCCACACAACGTACTTACGCGTCACGTCAATCCTAACCCTACAAAGCAATACATATGTAAATGGATTCAAAGGCCCCTAATTAAAAGCTTAACCCTGTGAACGTACGGTAACAAACTCGGTGTCCGTCTGAATTAGTGGCCGGGTGTAACTATCGGGCCGGGAGCCCACCTCGACCATAAATTAGATGCTGCTTGCCCGGTACACAGTTGTGTTTGGTTACATTGTTGTGCGGCACGATTTTTTAGAGGTTTAACGCGTCGGAACGCAGATAATATACGCGAGACACAATGTGTTTTCTATTGTATCTCATTTTTTTTAAACTTTTCCCTACTCTAGGATTTTCTTCTGGGTTGTGGGAGCGTTTACAAATATACAAGTTCACATACATGACACCCAGACCCAAAACGACAATTTGTGGATCACACAAAAAGTTGATCCGTGCGGGAAACGAACCCGCGACCGCGACAAGTTGCGCGGCAGCCAGTTGCCCAGCCACCGCGCCAACCGTGCCATCGATATATCGACAGACAAGAGGTTAAAGACTGGTTTTGGACGATACGGCCAGAGTCAGATGATTTAAATGAATTAACTTAAAATTATGAGTTACTCACGTAAATACACTGAGCAAAGCTCTACTTGTTTCGAGTCATAGAGGGACTTTTCCTTATGAGCCGCGTGTGCTATCGCAGCGATGTTGCGCAGCCTAAATATGTCGAGTTACTTAAGTTAATATACTGTTATTTACATGGTTAACTCGTCAATTTTAGTTAATTTAGTATGTCTCACGATAGGTATTATAAAAACATGTGTTAATTGATTTACAATAAATAATGTTAAATAAATTATTATGTTTTCGGCTTACTCACGTAATTATTTGACGAGGAACTCGACTAGTTTCAAACCATGCTAGAGGCTTATATTTGGGCTCGCTGCCATCGCAGCGGTAAGTCCCCTCTTTGAGGAGTGGCTTGAGAGACGCTACGGCGTCCTCACCTACCGCCTGACGCAGGTGCTCACCGGACATGGAAGTTTCGGGAGGTACCTGTGTCTGATGGGGCGGGAGGAAACGCCCGGGTGTCATCACTGCGAGGACCGCCCTGAGGACACGGTGGAACACACGGTGGGAGAATGCCCTTCGTGGGCTGAGCACCGCCGTGTCCTCAGGGAAGTGATCGGCGATGGCGACCTCTCGCGTCCGGGCCTAGTGCAGGCCATGATGCGGAGCGAGGGGGACTGGGATGCCGTCTCCTCCTTTTGCGAAGCAGTCATGCTAGCTAAGGAGGAGGCGGGACGCGTGAGGCAGCGAAGCGCTGCCTCCTCGCAATCCAGCCATCGCGAAGGACACACCGGGCGTCGGGGATCGCGAGACGATCTCCGGCCACCGTAAGCGCGGGCCTGCGGACGGCGAGCATGGGTGGCTCCCCGTCCGACCAGAAACAGACCCGAGCGTACGGCGCGTCGCGTTCCGCGCGCGCCTCAAAGAGCCATCAGACCACCACAGATGGGGCCCAATACGGCCGATGCCGATTCGGAGTCGCGGAGAACCTAACGGGTAACCGGGGCTCCGGCTCGACGTGCAGGAGAAGGAACGGGGTGGTTTTTAGTCAGTAAGAGTCTGACACTGCCTCCCGCCTCACCCAGGCGGGAGAAGTCATTCGATGATTTTCCCCCCTTAAAAAAAAAAAAAAAAAAAGAGGCTTATATTCATTTAGTATGTCTCACGAAAGTTAAAATACAAATAATGAAATAAATAATGTTCTTGAACATTTACGAGTAAATTAAAAATTAACATTTTTAATTTTCACATGTTTTAAATGATATTTTCAATTTCCAGTCAAGCGATTACCTATGTTGCATCAAGTTCTATTTCAAGAAAAATATTATTGAGACAGTTCTTAGGTCGCCATATTTTTTAATGTTGTATTGGTAGGTACTGGTTATCACGAACAAAACTGTATTTAACTTTTAGTAGTTACCTAAGTACTAGTCTACCGGTGACCGCTCTGCACTTACACCATTTTAGACCCTATTTCCGACGTTTAGAGACTATTTTTGTATGAACAAATGTTAATTTTTCATAATTGTACATTCACGAGTTAATGCTTGTCAATAAAGTGAAATAACTCAAGACTCAGAAGTCTACACCAATACCTATCTACCTTATTTTAACAACCACAATCCGCCAACAGCATAACAAGACACGATACGACAAACTAAGACGAAATTCAGTACCATCCCCAAACAAAAACAACCATTCAAACAATAAATCTCCAAGCACAAAAACACGTATTACAATGGACACACTCTATAAAGCATGGACCATAGACTTTTAATCAATCTGCACGAGCGGTACGGTGCGCAAAAATGGCGGCCGCGGCTTAATTAAAGCCATAAGGAAAATTACGTTCAGTTCCTCTATAACTTTGTTTTTTTGCCATCGGTACATTGTCGGCTTGATTGTTACTGCTATAGTTGTGAAAAACTTATTTTTTGGGTTACATTTGTGTAGGTAAAAGTAAGTACATATATATATGTATAAAGAAATATTTAGTTTAGCTTGATTCTTGATCTCCTCTTCTAAAGCTCAAGATAGAAGAATATGCCTGTCTCGAAGTAAACGAAGACTAACATCTTCTATTTAAAAATACCTAGATGAAACTATTTCTAACTACTTGTTATACTGCGAAAAGAAATATACTATATAATTTGCGAATTGATTATGAAAATTAAAAATCTAATTACCTACTCTGTAAGGTATGTAATGAAAAAATATTAGACACATATTTTTTTATTTTGTCGTTATTAATCGAACGAATCAAAGTTTAAGAGTGGGGGCTAAAACGTCATTTCTACGTATAAAATGTACCTACCTACATAAAAGAAACGTCACGCGACATTTCAAATCAATACATCGACGAAAGTATTCGTTTCTGTAACAAAATAAAAAATACGTGTCGAATGATTTAAAATAATCTACCAAACAGACATTAAAATAAAAATTAGACATCTACCCTATTACTTCAATGCGATGTTTATATCGCAAATTTTTATTTTTACGACTGAAATGTTTATTGGGGGCTTTGTACTACTTTAGGTATTAGACATAAGGCACACAAGTACCTGTTCCAATATACCCTAGACAAACTACAAAAAACCAACCAATCTCCCACCAAAAATAAATTTCAAAGCAAACCAATCATTTTGTGCGCAGACATTGAAATATTGAGACGCCATCTCCCGGCGGTATAGAACAACAGAAACGAAAGAAAATAACGGAAATAACAATAAATAAAACAAATATATAACGCGTATGTTAATCCTTGGTTTAATCTTGGTAACAAATCGCGTTGCCAAGTGTTACCTTACGTTGCGAAATGGATTTTATGGTAATATTATTTCCATGAAGAAAGTAATCCTGTGGGCGAATGTGTAGGATAACGTATGAGATTACCTGGTATATTTCGTATTAAATTTTAATGGTATTAGGGAATGAGTGGGGATTGAGGGCGATAGTATACTATTATCTGAGCCTGGCATGGGTATGTCCAACATACTTTAGGTGTGGGAGAGCCATGCTTCGGCACCAATGGGCCGGCTCGACCGGAGTGATACTACGGCCTCACAGAAAACCGACGTGAAACAACGCTTGCGTTGTATTTCGTCGTGTGAGTGAGGTTACCGGAGGCCCAATTACCCCCCTCCCTAGTCCGCGTCTCCCGAATCCCCGAATCCTCCACAATCCTCAAATTTCCAATTCCCAAAAGGCCGGTGACGTACTTGTAACGCCTTGGTGTTTCGAGTGTCCATGGGCGGCGACGATTGCTTATCATCAGGTGATCGGTCTGCTCGTTTACCGGCTTATGCTATAAAAAAAAACAAAAACTGCTACTAACCAGCGAAGGATGAATAACAACATTACCTGTGACCTAACTGCGATCCCGAAGTCATTTGTCAATGGAGCCGCGAAGGACTTAACGAGTTGCCGGGGCTCCGGCTCGAAGTGCAGGAGTAGGAACATGGTGGTTTTAAGTCAGTAAGAGTCTGACACTCCCTCTCGCCTCACCCCGGCGGCAGAAGTTGTTGAATGATTTGCCCCCTCAAAATCAGTCATCTGTCAATGTCAAGCCTAGCTAAAACTTCTTTGGGAAGGTTTTTGTCCAGCTGCTGAAGATGATGACCTGACGATATGCATTTTCTGAAAATAACATCGTTAACTAAAAATCGCTGGTTACTCACATGAATATACTGAGAGAAGCTCTACTAGATATCTAGACAAGCTCGCGGTCGACCGCGCACGCTGCTCATGAGGAAGAACCCCTCTGTGGTTCGAAAGCAGTAGAGCTTTTCTCAGTACATTCACGTGAGTAACCCGCGATTTTTGGTTAATTTAGTATGTCTCACGATAGTTATTATAAAAAGAATAACATCATTATTATGTTTATGTAACTAAAGCTTACGGCCAAGTTTTACAAAAATAATCAATATTCACAGAAAAGGTACCGAGGGTTTGAAAGCGTTTAAAAAATGAAAAGTAAACCAAAGGCGGGGTACACACTAGCGCGTTAGTTTGCGTAGTCGGTAGTAGTCTCTTGTATTATGAATTATAAATGGTGACTACGCATAAAGTACGCCGATTGCGTGAGCACTGGAAGCTACAAATATGGATAAGAAATGGAGAAAAATTGATAATAAGGTATAGGATTGAAAACTAAAGAGGAAATAATGGAGAACATTTTGCTTTCATCTGATTTTGAATATTATGACTTTAATATTTTTTTGTGTTATGAGTTAATGAAAGTCGCACGTAGCCTGCCGGACGCAAGTCGTTTTTCACAGATCAATTTGAAAGTTATTTAAAAGGTTCAGCTTTATTCCTAACTCCTTGTTACCATTGTTTTTTTTAATAGATGTAGGCATGATGCACAGATCGAACATGATTATCCGGAATTAAGTACTATAGTCAGAATTTTAATTAGATTCCAGATTTGACAATAGCTACTGTCATTTTGTGAAATAATGATACCACATATAATAGTGTAGTGATGGACACAAAAATCGATAAACAATCAGTGTGTGTGTTTTATGATAAATATTACAGAAAGTGACAGGATAGCGATAGCGATGACGGAGACAATTTTATAAAATAACTTATTACCATAATACATCTATCTGTTTTATTTGTCGTGTTCCTTCATGATTACATTTTTTATTTAATTCACACACAATTATAAAAGAAAAGTCTCAGATCTTTAATTATCGTCAAAACTAAATTATCGGTTCAGATATATTTAATTTCCTGAAATACTTAGTTTACGAGAGTAAAATTTTAAACGAGAAGAATCGATCCAGAAATATTGCATTTCCATATCGAATAATTTCGCAACGTCACTATTTAGTAGGTACTTGTCATAACGTTGCAACACTGAATTTGTCAAATCTGGAATCGAATTAAAATTCCGAGTATAAGCAGCTCGTGGCTACACGCGACAGGTATAAGAATACTTGAATTGCTTATCCAACAATTGTACAAATCCAACACGCTGCCGTATTCAAAACAATCCACAGGCAAATAACCGATTCTTGGCCCCTCGGGGGTCGTTCTGTACCCGGTTTACTTTTTCACATTATGCCGGCTGCGGCACGTGGACGGGGCGACAGCGGGACGACTGCGGGGCGGTAACGACGCGACCCGAACGCGTACCTATTACCTAAGTGTTTATTTTTATGAAATGTATACCGTATGTGCCACACTTTATAATACACGTGAGATTCTGCCCTTCGCATAACGATTTTTCAAATTGAAGTGGTTTTTGTGGAATGCCTAAGGTTTAGGGCATATTTTATTGTCAGGTCCCTGAGGTATGGGAATAGCTTTGATGGTGAGGCATGATAATTATAATACTGTTGATTATGGTAAGTAATTGACATTGATTCTAAGTAGATATATTTTCAAATTAATTGAGGAAAGCTTATTTGTATTGTAACTTTCGTGAGAAATACTAGATAAATTATTATGTTTTCGGCTTATTCACGTAATAATTTGACGAGGAACTCGACTAGTTTCAAGCCATGCTAGAGGCTCACATTCATGAGCAGTAGCAGCACAACAGTCGCCGCGTCGCGGGTCGCGGAATGCTAATCTGTTCAGCAGTTTAATTTATAGGATGTAGATACCTCGACGGTTCGCCATCTTTCACACAATGTTACTGACGATTTTGAATAAGTCGTTGCTTTTAACTTTTCTAAATAACTAATTATCAATCTTGTGGTCTAATTATGTGGATCTTTACAATTTTTACTTTCAACGGGGCAAGAACATGAAAAAACTAGCTGTTACCCGCGACTTCGTTCGCGTGAAATTATTCATATTTATCTTCGATCAACAATAACACGTACAAAATCAAGCTCCAGTTAATAATAGTAAAAAATAACTAACAGAGAAAAATGTTTTAAAATAGTTTTAAGTTCAACCTAATAACAACCATGGCACCTAATAATATAGTCATAAATCGTCAAAATATTATCTAATACTTACGACCATTTGTCACATAAGACGAGAAAAGTATTTTCTTACTCCTGTCATGTAGAAATTAAAAGACATAAGTTATACACTATCTAGTTTGAATTCAACCTTAAGCTTGAACAAATAAAGATAATTTTTCCATTATTGTCTTGCGATCTATATCGTTTTGTTTTGTTTCGTTTTGCTTCTTCAAATTTCGAATTTCGCTATAGGAGGTATGTATGGAGTCGCGTTGGATACTAAAATAATTTTATAATATGTAAATTAAGATTTCGGGATCTTAGTATACATCACTTATTTTTATTATCGGTACGTTTTTGTGTATGATATGTTTATTTACTTTATCATTAAAAGTCTAAGTCTAAGTCAAAATCATTTATTTCAGTTAGACCAGGAAGGCACTTTTGAACGTCAACAATATAAATTTAAAAGTGAAGCTATTTTCTCATTATAAGGTGTAGATTCCTATGGAGAAGAACGAGCAATAAACTCCATAGGTTAGATACTCTTTTCCAATCAGGTTACAATACAATTTTATTTTACAATACAAATTGACTCCATGCATCCACTGTTCTGTTTAAACAAATGTTTGTGCGCGTGTTGGCCAGGCTTGGCCAAGGGATCGCCAACACACGCACAAACATTGGTGGCGTTGGTTGATAATTGGTAATTTTGTCTAATTTGATATTATTTACTAGTTAAAAAGCTTAAAATATAACTTATACTTTATGTACTTATCAAAAGTAGGACAGTCCGGGCGTTACACTGCTTTTTCGGTCATTATTTTTGCAACTTGCAATTACTCATTGCGGCATCGTGAGACGTGAGTACGTTGGCCGTGTTTGGAGCATACTAAACAAAATAAGAGCTCACTTCTCAAGTGAGCTCTTATTTGTCGAGACGATTTTCGTGCGCCAACCCCATATCTAGTTGTTATTGTTGATCGAAGATATTTATTGTTAATTTATACTTTTTTGACGCGACAACGTGTTGATTGGCGAGGCGTATTTGAGAGCTAGTATGAAACGGAACGTTTATTGTCTACTCAACATGGCGACTGCGGTTGGTCTGTCAGTGTCATTAAAATATATTAATAAAACGAAATAATCTCCGTAATCCGAATTTTGCGGATATAAGTGGTCGTCTCGAAATCGATATTTTTTGTTTAGTTTTTTTAGGTAATGTTTCGATCGAGTCATACGGTAGACTTGTCGAAATTATTAATATAGAAGATATGAGGTCACAAAATGTCAACCACAGTTGACATCATATAAGTCTTACTTTGTCAGTTAAACAGCCAAATGTCTACCAAAATATTACCAGTACTAATATACCTATACTTCTAGATATGTAGATACTCCTTAACAGACATCAGCTCCTTTGAAATCCTTCCGTCTGGTGCTATAACAACGTTTGTGGCGATTTGAATCTCAAAGATTTCGAATTTAAGTTCCGCTACGCTCCCGGCTACGGGATTTGGCGCAATTTAGAAGAAAAATGCAACCTAGAGGGGGATAATGTTAAAAATGTATTTTATTACTTAAACTGTCAAACACCAAGCGGTCACCGGTGACCGCAACCTATTGTTCTATAATTGTGTCTACAAAACCGGTACTCGACGAGTTAATGATTTATTTTGTATGGGATGTTTTTTTAAGGGGGGAAAATTATCGAATGGCTGCTCCCGCCTGGGTGAGGCGGAATCTTACTGACTAAAAACCACCCCGTTCCTACCCTGCTCTTCGAGCCGGAGCCCAGGCAACCCGTTAGGCCTTTCGCGGTTCCGTATCGGCCATCAGCCCTACTGGGCCCCATCTATAGTGGTCTGATGGCTTTTCGAGGCGCGCGCGGAACGCGACTCGCCGTACGCACGGGTCTGGATCTGATCGGGCGGTGAGCTACCCTTGCTCACCGTCCACAGACTCACACATCCGCAGGTATTGGAACATGGAAGTATCACATGGAAACCTGGAACACCAGAGGCGTTACAAGTGCCTTACTAGCCTTGGGATGGAGGGAGGTAATTGGGCCTCCGGCAACCTCACTCACACAACGAAACATAACGCAAGCGTTGCTTCACGTAGGTTTTCTGAGAGGCCGTGGTATTACTCCGGTCCAGCCGGCACATTCGTGCCGAGGCATGGCTCTCCCACACTCGATTTTTCAAGTTTCTTTATTATAGTTAACTAGCTGTTCCCTGCGACTTCGTCCATGTATATTAACAATGACTTCTTGCAGAATTTGGATTTTTTAATTAGTCTCTTATGTTACGCGTTTGAGTGCCGACAGAAAACTGTGGATGGCTGATACTATACCTACGTTAGAAGGTCATTGGGGACGTACGCGGCGGTTAACGTGGTAACTGATAAATAATAGTGAAAACGTGCATGAAAAATAATATCTTTGTTGACTCGAAGTTATATAACATGGGTGCATTTATTATAGCAAGAAAACTTACAGCCCACTTGATGGTAGGCGGTCATAAAACCTAGTAACTACAAATGCGTTGCATAAGGCCTAGACGATATAGGAAATTGTGAGTAGGACTGTGTTTACCCCGAAAATAATGACCCGTCAATCTCATATCAGCTTGGGCATTCCCAACTCTCACTTACTAAACGAAACGCTGAAACATTATGTTGACTCTAGTATTCTATATGAGAGACCTCAATTCTCTCTCATCTCTCATTGATTGGACCACCAACCATCTTTTTATGCGCAATATTCAATTCTGATATCCTTTTAAGCATCATCTTGCTGTAGCTAGTCAATCTGCTCTTCGTATCTTACTATATTTGTAGGAAAATTAGGAATAAATTGTTGAAAATATGAATATAGTGCCTTAGGAGTTGAGGAGTTATTTACAGATGTACATTTCCTTTTTTTGGGTTAAGCCGGTAAATGAACAAATGGATCACTTGATGGTAGACAAGCAATCGGACATGGACACATGGAAAACCAGAGTTGTTAAAAGTGCGTTATCGGCCTTTCAGGGATTAGGAATTTGAGGATTGTTGGGTATTCAGTAATTGAGGAGATTGGGAGCGTTGTTCCACGTCGGTTTTCTGTGAGGCTGTGGTATCACTCCGGACGAGCCGGCACCATCGTGCCGAAGCATGACTCTTCCACTCTTTAAATTGTATAGTATTTAAGTCATTAAATTAAAAGCTGCCTATACCTACAATATATTGTGAAGGAAAACATCGGGAGTAAGCCTGGAAGCCTTCTAATTGTATGTTTGAAATAGCTAATCAGTGTAGGCCTTTTTTTTAAGGGGGAAAAATCATCGAATGACTACTCACGCCTGGGTGAGGCGGAAGGGAGTGTCAGACTCTTACTGACTAAAAACCACCCCGTTCCTTCTCCTGCACGTCGAGCCGGAGCCCCAGTTACCCGTTAGTTTCCCCGCGACATCAGTCTAGGCCTAGAGGATGCGTGGTGATCTGGTGATTATTCCTTGTTCAGTAGTGGGCACTTTTAGGCTATTGATATGTGATATGATGCTTATCTTTACAGCAGCTGTAGTTTTGTAAACATCTCGTGATAAAAACTATTACACAACTAAATGCCCACGGCTGAATTATGGACTTGGTCTACGTAAAGAACACTATTCTTCAGACATCGTAGTCGATCTGGCTATCTCTAATTACTGTAGACCAATTAGGGGATTACAGATTGCAACATCTTACCTATCTTGAAATTTTTGTTTCTACTCCGCTATCACACAGCTCAGTCACCTACCTATACCTAACCTTTTTTGTAATAAAGTCAATGTCAAAGTCAAAGTCAAAGCAATTATTTGAAATAAACCATATTTTGGTACTTTCGAAACGTCAACAAAACAAAATAAATAATAGTCTGTCAGTGAAGCTAGGTGAAGTTAGGTGCTCATTCCAAAATGTAGATTCGAATGGAGACGAACGAGCAAGAAAGTCAATTCTTTAATCGTTCTAATAAGTACAAATGAATATCATATTTTATAAATTTAAAATTCCTTCAAAACACCTGCGTGTTCGTTAGTTGTCATCTTTGGTGCTATTTTTATTCTGATTAGGAAGATAAACGATAAAGTTGGACGGAATTAGTATATAGATGGTATTTTAATATACTGGATTATGATAAAATTAATGACGTTTACTTCCATTGAGAAGGAAAATCCGAACGTATTTACCGAATTGATTGAGAATTTTAACATAACAGAACATCACGCCTTTTATCCCCGAAGGACATTACAGCACTGTATAATTTTACACCCCCTTTTCACTATATTTATGTTATGAGTCTCATGTAATAGGGGAATGTTGCCATATACCGGACACAGTTCCAGATTCCGTGCTACTAATGAGATACTTATTAAAAATCTCAGTAATACTTTGCCCAAGCCGGGAATCGAACCGAAACCCCTCGCCCGGCAGTCGCACTTGCGACTATTTGGCGAATGATGTAGCCATATTTCATCGAGGCAGGCCAATATCACCGCTTTGGAAAACCTCGAAAAAACCTACCAAAAATCCTAAAAAAAACCACTACAAGTAAAATTAATTACGCATCTACTAATATACCAAATTTAAACAATGCAAAAATACCCGCGAGCACGTCCAATCTCATTTCCTCGCACATAACAATTAGCTGCGCAGGCGCAGCGTGACGTCACGCGCATTAATGAGGAAGGAACGAACCTCGACCGGGATGCTAACAATTAGCGGGATCTGCGGGATCATAACAAATCCCCGGGAAGTGACTGTAATCGGGACGCGAGGACATTAGCAATTAACTGGATGATTGCTGATCAGATCGCGATGTATGGGCATTTTTTGTAAATATGGCGATGGTTACTAAAAAGGGGCATGATTAAGACTTATCAGTTTTATAGTTATGTTATCATTCTATCATTTATATATCTAGTTGTAGTTGTACTTTTGGTGAACGGATGAGGCATGCAGAATATTAAAAAGAGAAAGAAAATGTTTTGTTCAAATCAAGTATTGGTCTTTTATGTCTATGTTTATTTTTTTTTTCAAATTCATAAAATCTTATTTATTGCACGATGTACATATGTATATATGTACATTCAAAGAATATAAAGGAAATGAAAGACAATTGTACAGCTTTAGAGACGCTAACACTAATGGAAAAAATTTAAATAAAAGAAAACTAAAAATTATTATTTACTACGTCTATTGATGTGATAATAAAATAGTACTACTACGGACAACTTTCAGAATTTCCATTCTGCAAGTCAAACTCCAGGTTTTAATCAAGACTAGATACGTATCTAAACACGACTGCTAAGCAACATACATTCTTTTTTATATTCTACCCTTGGACTGACAAAACCAAGTCTTTTTATTTTTTTTTTGTTTATTGGAACCACAGACAAGTTTACAATACACCTTAATATTTATATCTTAACTAATACAATTTTACTTATTGCAAACTCAACATCAATGGTCACCTAAATATAAATGATTTAGAAAATGATGAACCTGCACCTTAACTCGTCGAGTACCGTCGTTATAGACACATTTATAGAACAATAGGTTGCGGTCACCGGTGACCGCTTGGTGTTTGACAGTTTAATATAATCACGTTTCAATCAGGTTTCATAGGAAGTGCTACCGTGGTGAAAATGATTAGAAAAAAAAAAATGCGTGTATGTATGCATGCATATGTTTGTTTGATTTGTGTGTGTGTCTGTGTGTGTAGGTTGCAGTTATAACACAACATAACGATGTACGATATTGTGGTTTATACCTCTATATTTAAGTCTTAAGCTCATTAGTCTAGTTTAACACGCAAAATACTTTTATCTATCTCCAAAAGAACAATATTATCAATCCATTATTTTTGTGTCCCAAATAGAAAAAAAAAATCACTTTTTAATCAAATCACAAGAATAAGGAAAAGAGTGAACCTTTCTTAGTGAATTAGATGTTCCCTAAGAACGCATGTGTGTGCCGAAGAGCTAAGAAATTGCTTCCTCCTTCGATCACTTTAGTATCCATTGATTAACGAAAATCACGAGTTAACAACCCTCTGCACCTGGGCACCCAATTCTGTTAAAAATGTCAAATAGGGCTGGCCGAAAATTGGGAGTATTTTGTGAAGACTTTTTTTGTTTTATGGGATGAGCCGGTAAACGAGCAGACGGATCACCTGATGGTGAGCAATCGGCGTCGCCCACGGACATCTGAAACACCAGAGGCGTTACAAGTGCGTTTCCGGCCTTTTGGGAATTGGGTATTTGAGGATTATAGGGGGTTCGGGGATTCGAGACTGAGGAGAGGGGGGGGGGATATAATTGGGCCCCCGGAATCTCACTTACACCACGAAACACAACATAAAGCGTTGTTTCACGTCGGTTTTCTGCTTGGCCGTGGTATCACTCGGATCGAGCCGGCTCATTCGTGCCGAAGCATGGCTCTCCCACACAAGTTACGTGAATAGGCCGAAAACATAATAATTATTTAAGTATGTCTCACGACAGTTATAATATAAACATGGTAAATAATGTGTGTATGTCAACTTCTACTGTTGTAAATAAAAGCGTGATGAATCTCCGTCATTCATCTGTATATCTTTATACTGCAGGTTCACTACACTCGTCCCCTGTTCGACAAAAGATCATGATGATTTTTTCTATGGAACTGATATTTTTTATTTTAGTTTTTAAAAATCTCCATAGACCCAACCCTACAAATCTAGAAGCTAACGTATTTACTTGTAGAAGCTTGTTCACCCTCGTACGTTACGATTTCCGAATGCTGTGTCTCCCAAATAACTTCCTCATTCTGTAGATATCTGTATCTTATTATATCTTCCTATTATTCTGTAGATATCTCCTAAAAGGAATAGACGTACGTCTATAGTACCTAAATTTACTTCAAGTCCCTAAACATAAAAAATAAAATTTCTAGTTTTATATGCCAACTATTATGCTGGCGGTTCAAAAAACAGAATTTTGCTGAACTAATGATTTTTTTACTTAAATAGTTTGAACATAGTTGTACGTACCATTAGGTGGGTCTAATGCCTTAAGCATTTGATTATTATCTACCAGTCTGAATTTGGACACTTATAACAGCTTTTGATATTCACAATAAACCCCAAATCTTTCATTTACATTTCGCAAATTATTATGCTATTATAAATTAAGTCTATGCGACTGTTCCGCTATCCCATTATAAATGCATAAATGGAACAAACCTATTGGCAGTCACCAAGCTCCCTTAGCAGCTCCCTATTAAGAATTAGGAAATCAAAGATTCCCAAAATAATTCTCGGCCAACAAATTGATCTTAATTTAATCTCCTTATAATACTCTATCTAGAGGTATAGTACACACCATCGCGTGGAAGATGACATCACTCCGATCACCAATTACTCCGTGGGTGGTCTCTCTTAAAAATAGATTCGAGTAGTCTATTTTAGTAACTTGACACATTCGTTCAGTTCGTTCGTATAGAGCCTATTTTAAAATATCTGTAACAATTTGCTCATTGCTGTCATTCATAGTTTAAGGTATACTGAATATGTCTTGATTGGGATTGGAGAAACCCTAATATGAAGTAAGGTAGACAGTGGAGCACATTACGGCACTTGATGCCACTGTACAATGTAACACCCAGTTTTCACTATTTATGTTATGAGTCCCAAGTAATAGGGGGTGAGCCTATTGCCATATACCAGGCATAATTTCAGACTCCGTGCTACTACTGAGAATTATTTAAAAAACTCAGTAATACTTTGCACGACCCGGGAATCGAACCCGAGACCCCTTGGCTGGTAGTTGCACTTTCGACCACTCGGCAAACGAGGCAATCATAAACCTAATATGAAATTAGGTTTTAATGACCTTTTCTGATTTCTGCTTGATCGTATATTGCAATGAACATTATAATTTTGTTTTGTAAAAATAGGCCTGTTTGATGTGTAACTAGCTTCTGCCCGCGACTTCGTTCGCGCAATTCCGTTTCTCCCATTCCCGTAGGATTTTCAGGACTTTTTTCTGTCATAAGAACCTTTTCCTGACGATAACAAACACAGCCAAATCAGTCTAGCCGTTCTCAAGTTATGGTGTGACTACGGGAAACGGGTTTCATTTATATATATATAGATGGGGTGACGTTTGGCCACTGTCTCGCCTGGTCGTAAGCGATAATGTGGACAATTAAGCACGGCTACCCATAACCAAGTTATTCACTCGGTCCTTGATATTCATACTATAGGTATCCACATGGTCTTTACTTATTTATCATAATAGAATTACGCTTTACAAACTAACGGATGATTTTATTTTGACATCATCAACAGTTTGTTTCTGTTAACAACTGTAGCTACAGTAACACGTCTGTGGTTATTATCAAACTTTTTTTACAGGCAACTTCTTTTTTCTTTTATCTTTTATCTTTTTTACAAGAACACTATCTTTTCAAGATCATAAATTATTCCTACTATTGATCGCAGTGACCATGGCCTTACAGATCACCGACGTGAAAGCAGGCTTGCATTGTATTTTGTTGTGTGAATGTGGTTACCGGAAGCCAATTACCCGCTTCCTCAATCTCCCCAATTCTCGCATCCCCAACAATCCTCAAATTCCTAACCCCCAAAACGGACAACTCATTTGTAACGCCCATGGTGTTCCAGGTGTACATGGGCGACGCCGATTGCTTACCATCAGGTAATCCGTCAGCTCGTTTACTTATCTCATAAAAAAAAACTTTCCTTGTTTTCTTCACTTCAATCCTGCAACACCAAAATTAATCGTGCTCACACACAAACTAGAGGTAGTTTAAACAGTAGCATTTTAACGTACGTTTAAATGAACGTATTCCCCTCAAAAATTCCAATTAAAGTAGATTATACTTTGAAGCAAGGTTAACTAGATCTGGAATGAGACAGACCAGAGTTCTGTTACAACAAATAACCGTTTTACCCCCAAATTGAATTACGTTCCGTGGTGGTAGAAACTCACGGGGGATGAGATGGTGATTAATCGGTGGAGGTTCTATGCGTTTGTTGCAAGTGTCACCAAGGAAAAGATAAAGGATCTAAATGGCCATTAATTCAGGTGATAAAGAAATTAAAATGAGGGCACATTTCAGGTTTCCAAAAATTTTGGATTTTTAACAAAAGTTACGCAAGTACCAGAAAGAAATAATTGAATGGTTTTATGACTTGATTTTTTTACTGTTAATTTTTTTGCTATATGTATTTTAATGTATTTCATTCATTAATTTAAATTGCTAATTGTTAAGTGAGGTCCGGTTGGTAGCTTGTTTGTCCGCGAGTCACTAAAGGAGCCAGTAGTCCAGTAGAATACCAGCACAAGGCCCTGTCTTGCACATACTGAACTAGTCCCATTTCGCCGTAGACCTAGGACATGAATATGTACCCATTAGTATTTATAAACTAACACTATAATCTGTACGTATCACCTGTTATTAACGTGTGAAATATTTTTGTTTCTCTCTTTTTCTAGACCCGGCCCGTCTCATAAAAGGTTCCCGTATAACATCTCCCAAAGGTACACACGGCTACACATCGAGCTTTACATTACCAGTATAAACTGAACGTTAAATGTGCGGAAAGATGATGCGACGCGACACCAGGATAAACTGGTTTTGTATAGAATGATGTGTGGTCGTGTGTACACGAAACAAAAACTGTGTCCGGTTTTAAAATTAAGTTCAATTCCGCAGAAACTCCGATGTGCATTGTGCAAGATGTGTTTGCAAACTGTTTTGTGCTGCATTAGTTCTTTCCAGTAAATGAAATACGTCATTTTGTGTAATGAAAGAGGATGATAATTTTGCAGTCTTCTATTAAACTGTATTTATTTATTTAAGTTTTATATAATTGCATAAGGAAGACTTAATGCTAACAGCATTCTCTGCCAGTCATCCTTTGGGTAGTGCAGAAATGTATGTGGTAGGTGGTAAGCTGCAAAAATGTTATGAGAGATAGTGGTAATTATCCAAATCAATAAAAGAGTATCAAAAACATACACTACTAGAGGTATAGAGGTATATAGACTAGCTGAGCCCGCGACTTCGTCCGCGTGAAATAGTAATTCACAGCTCCTCCTCCATATTCGAAAGCATGATAATATTTGTAATCCATATGTTGTCCCCACCTGTTAGTAATATTCATGCAAAATTTAAAGTAAATCCATGCCCGGACATACCTACATAGATAGAAATACAGACAAAAATTCTAAAAACTATATTTTTGGTTTCGGTATCGACTGTAGATCATTCTGTAGATCGCACAAAGCATTCTATTTTTCACTTTCCTACGATTTTATTATATTTATAGATAGATGTAAAAGATGAAGGCAGTGTTCCACTTGTTCGTGAATGCGCCATCGTGGGAATTAATTCGTCATTTTCTTTCATAAACCGAAATTGGATATTAGGAAACTTATTCTAAAAAGAGAAAATTTAATTAACCATCGTTTGTCTTGATCCAATTTTAATACTATACTAATCTCTTACGGCGCGTCGCGTTCCGCACGCGCCTCAAAGAGCCATCAGACCACCACAGATGGGGCCCAACAGGGCTGATGCCGATTCGGAGTGGTGGGTAACCTAACGGGTAGCCGGGGCTCTGGCTCGACGTTCAGGAGACAGGAGGAGGTGGCTGAGCAACTGGCTGCGGCGCGACGTATCGCGGGTTCGATCCCCGCACGGAACAACTCTTTGTGTGATCCACAGATTGTTGTTTCGGGTCTGAGTGTCATGTGTATGTGAACTTACCTATATGTTTGTAAACGCACCCACGACACAGGAGAATTTAGTGTAGGGAGCGTTGTTTAAAACAAAAATTCTGTACTATTTCAGAGAAAACGCAATGACATCACATTCTGGTCAAAAATCAATACGACCAAACTCCGACAGTCCATTCCGCCACACCTGTCAAATCCATATTAACCCACAATTTACCCCATAACAATATTGTAAATACTAATCATAGTTTCGTATTGCCATCACAAAATTTAATAACACGTCCTCGTTTCTTCACCCCCTTTTACGGACAGCCCTACCAACTTAACTTACCAACCCTTAGAACCTAACCTCACTCGTATTCCTCTAAAAAGAAGGTTGAAAATCGCGTGTGTTAAGCGTTTAAGAGGTGGAATTAGTGTCGAGTTTTGTCATAATGACGTCATGAAGGATGTCCCAAGGCACTTTTGGGTATTAAAATGACAAACGTTGCCCGTTATCGAATATGGAAATCTTCCAATTTATTATATGATAGGTAGTTATTCTATTAAGTAAACAGCGCGGGGTTTAATAGAGTCATCGGGCTTATTAACTAGGGTTCTGTGTGTGAAGTATTTTTTAGATTATCTAGCTAATTATGGGTTGTACGGTAATTATGTCATAGGCTTGTGTTACATGGTATTGCTTTTAGTAGAGAATCTTGTCGTTTTAGGAGGTATACTGGGCTTTGCTAAGGCCTCTGCTCTCTCAATAGAGACAGTTTGGATTTGGGAATGAATTGGAATTAGGATTTTATGTATCCTAATCTTATGATTCTAAGTATGATTTCCACGTAAAGCAAGTCGTTTAGTTTTTATAACACTTACTCATGACTATTCCCCGGGAACAGAACAGTCTACCAGACCAAGTTTACCAAGTTCACAATAGTCGAGTTCACGTAAGTAACCCGCGATTTTAAGTTAATTTAGTATGTCTCACGATAGTAGTTATTATAAAAACAAGTTCACAGAAGTTCGTAAACATATCACTTCGAAAAATGTTCAATTATATCATTGTTTTAAGTAAATATCCGCCCAATCATATCTGTATGTGCTGTGCCCATAAAACAGGCGTGTGCTACTGGTCAAATATCGTCAGTTTTATTATTTAATACGAAATATGGACGGAAACAATGAGGGCTTAATGGTCAATGGTGAAAAATTTAAACTTGCGACCATACTATTTGTTTGAGAACTCGATTGCAAGTCGATTATGTGAAGTGAGTTTATTTTGTAGTGCCATGTGCTATAATGTGACTTATTATTTTTTGAATTAGACTGTATTGGGCTGCCAGTAAACTAGCTCACAGGATAAAATCAACACCACCATTGTTTAGTGTTGGTTTTCTGTCTCTGAGGTCGTGGTATAACTCAGATGAAGCTAACCCATTCATGCCAAAGCATGGCTCTCGCTGATTTGAAATATGTATAACATGATACTTAATTGTATGAACATCAAATTCATTCAAAATAATGAATGATTGATAACTTGATAACAAACGTACACATTTCGTTGTGTACGATTCATACTCTTTTAAAGGTATAAATAAAATTCACTCATCGAGAACCAATGGTAGTAACAAAACGTCACACAAAGCCGACCATATCGCACTTAAACGGCATTTCCCTAACAAAGTAAACATGTTTGCTTACGATTTTTTACTGTAAAACGTTACCGGTCTGCTCATAGCTGTTATTAGGGGTAATATATCAAAATATTGTAAAATAAGGGTAATTTTACCGCCGTCCTGTTTGCCCTATCGCGGATAAATTTTTATTTACCCGTCGAAGTTTATGGTAATAGAGTTTGTATGAGTTCATTGAGTCTTGTTTTTGTTATTAAGTCTTTGTTTCATAATTGTTGTATGATGTATGGTTGTCGTAGTGACTTAGTGACTGGGGTTGATACTCTTTGCATCACGCACATTATCCATTTATCTTTATCTAAACAAATAATAAAACTGTAGAAGTGTATATTCTGTATATTGAAAGAATTAAAAAAATAAATAAAGGGATGTTTTTAAATTAAATATCGTGAGACATACTAAATTAACTAAAATCGCGGGTTACTCACGTGAATATAGAGTAAGCTGCGAGACGTCGCCGCGACCGCGCACGCTGCTCATGAGGAAGAACCCCTCTGTGGTTTGAAACTAGTAGAGCTTTTCTCAGTATATTCACGTGAGTAACTTGCGATTTTAGTTAAAATAGTAGGCGATGTTACTAGATGGTCACCGAACCCAAAAATGTGATTGAAAGAATGTTAGGTTGCCCGCAGTAGACTGTAACTCTAGGGCCGATGGTTGAAATTAGCTTGAACCGATATCAAAGATTTGTAAAAATTTTCGTTTGTATGTAAGTTTGTTACTCAGTAACATCAAAACGGCTGAAGGGAGCGGGATGAAATTTGGAACGAAGTAGATTATGTTCTGAAGTAACACAAAGGCTACTTTTGGGGAGGCAGGCGATGCCGCTAGCAGAAGCTAGTTGCTAATATAATTTTATTATATTTAATACGTGCATGATGTTCCTTTTAAATGTTGAAATTGATTGTTAAATTAAATATGCTTGACTGCCTCGTTGACCGAGTGGTCGCAAGTGCGACTGCCGGGCAAGGGGTCTCGGGTTCGATTCTCTGGTCGGGCAAAATATTACTAGGTTTTAAAAATTCACAATGGTAGCACGGAGTCTGGAATTGTACCCGGTATATATGGCAATAGGCTCACCCCTTATTACTTGGGACTTATAAATAGTGAAAAGTGGGTGTTACATTGTACAGTGGCATTAACTAATGTAGGTAATGTGCACCTATGCTCTGCTCTCCCCTTCGGGGATAAAAGGCATGATGTTATGTTATGTTATTAAATATCATCATTATGCATGTTTCTTCAAGATATATTTTTCATGTTTTTTTTGCAAACTTAAGCCTAGTGCTCATCACAATTTGTACGCCTCCGGGTATAGCATAGCGCACTATTTTATTACCATTTATAAGACCTATATCTGTATGCACCAGTGTTATTATATTTTATATATTATATATTTATATATTATATATATATTATATATTATAAATATATTATAAACTTTATTATATTATTATTTGTTAACACCAATGTTAACAAATGAAAGTGATTTCATTCACATACGTGGATGCCACTTTTCTAAATGCCCAGACGTCTAATAGGGTAGATGTCTAAATTTTATTCTAATGCCTGTCTGGTAGATTATTTTAAATCATTAGACACGTATTTCTTCTTTTCTTTCAGAATCGAATATTTTCGACAATATGCTGTCGTGAAATGTCGCGTGACGTCACTTCTATGAACATTTTATACGTAAAAATGACGTTTTAGCTCCCACTCCTAAACTTTGATTCTATTTATGTAAGTATTGTTTTATTATACGACAAAATACGTGTCTAATATTTTTTCATTGTTATGTAATGGACTATGTATGAATGGAATGTTACGGACCAATTAAATTTTAATTTTCATACCCTGTCATCATCCCAATTCTGCCTACGTGTGGTAGGCAGAATTGGGATGATGTAAGGAATATTTTGCATTTTCTTATCAATAAAATCCATTCTTTGTAATCCATCACTAAGATAGTGTTTACTGCATGACTTATCATTATATATTATTTATCAAAACTGCTCATGGTTAATCTAAATCTGACAGTAAATCCCAAGTAAAATAATATTGACTCGTGTAAGATCCTTATGTATGATTGTAATACGAGTTTTACTGATTATTTTTCCATGCTTCGGCACGAATGGGCCGGCTCGACCGGAGTGATACCACGTCTTCACAGAAAACCGACGTGGAACAACGCTTGCGTTGTATTTCGTCGTGTGAGGTTACCGAAGCCACGATTACTAACTACACAATTATTCTACTAGGAATGATAGGTAAACTAAATCGTACGTCGTATGACGTATTTCATAACGTCTATATAAAAACGCTGTTAGCGGCCGCCATTGCGCTATCAGTATGTAGAGGTAGGCATGTATGTATGTGTGTACATATTGTATGTATGTATCTAAACTGTTCTGTCATATCCATTGTCAACACCATGAACTACCCACATGTTATCTGCTCTCACGGTTATTTATCCATCCTAAGGTTGCCTGGAAGAGATTGCTGTAAGCGATAAGGCCGCCCATTGTACAATATGCCAAAACTATTTTTTTTTACCTACCTACTATTTTCTTGTTCGTGTCTTTTGTAAGTGGTGTACAATAAAGTGTTTATTATTATTATTATTATTGCGCCGACGACGCCCTTACAATCTTTTTGTACTATGACCTTTAATCCAAACTAATCCGACAGCAACTACCGAAAAACAAAAATCATACACCCGAAATTAAACCTAAATAACATTACCAGATTAGTCAATTCAGAAACACGCAAAATTTACATCAGGGAGGGGATTATTTATGAAACTAATCTCCACTAATGATGAGTGAATTGTTGTGATATGGTGATTACCTGCAATATAACTAATTAATTAAAACTGACTGTTATAATGGTCATGTTTAGGTTTGTTTTTTGATAAGCATCGTTGTTTTGACGTGTTGTTGGGGATTTTTTTAAGGGGGAATAATCATCGAATGACTTCTCCCTCCTGTGTGAGGCGGGAGGGAGTGTCAGACTCTTATTGACTAAAAACCACCCCGTACCTACTCCTGCCCTTCGAGCCGGAGCCCCGGTATCCCGTTAAGTCCTCCGCAGCTCCGTATCGGTATCAGCTCTATTGGGACCCATATGTGGTGGTCCGAAGGCTCTTTGAGGCGCGCGCTGAACGCGACTGGGTATGAGGAAGGCTTTGTAATAATTAAGAGAATCATATTTTTTACAAAACGTTGCCCCACACTAAGATTTTCGCCTGTGTCGTGGGTGCGTTTGCAAACATATACCTCTACACATAGTTTATATAAACATGATACCCAGACCCGGAACAACAATTTGTGGATCACACAAAGAGTTATTCCGTGCGGCAATCGAACCCGCGACACGTTCAGCGGTCAATTGCCCAGCCACCGCACCCACGGTGCAGTCGTTGCAGACGAGACGAATTTATGTCAACTCAGCTATAATTGTTGTAGCTTTGACTCTAAAAATTATTACTGCTTAATATAATTTGGTGTCTGGATATTCAAAATATTGCTTTACTGAGCTGTATCAGACAAATGAAGCACATAGCCAGTTATAGCTAATTGATGTTAATTTTCGACACCCGATTAAAATAACACAACAACCATAAATCACTCGCTAACTATTTAACCCCAAAAAACAGACATAAATTCCCACCAAAACCGAAAACATAACACACACGACGCGACGTGATTATGACACAACTCCTATAAAAAAAAAGTGTAAAAAAGAAGAAAATTTTCAAAAAATAACAACGGTTTTATTCATTAGCCACATCGTAGCTTGTCTTGAACAAAAAAAAACCAAACTGCTCATTAGTTTTGTTCTAAATGGGGATTGAACGCGACTGAACTAAAAAACTATAGTGGTTTAATATTGTCCGTTAACGACTGACTGATGGCCCCAGGAGTCGAGGCGACATATTAATTTTCTTGTAAAATATTGTTTCTAGAGGTATAATCTATTTGGATATTTAGGCTTGTGTATGGATGATTGTTAATTTTAAGTGTATCATTGAATGAATTAAGTTTTGTAATTAGGCCTAGGGTTTTGAAGTGGGTTCAAATGCGGGTTTGTTTGTCAATAATGAACTGACGATAAAGATGTTGGATTTTTAATTGAATCTTAAAATGACATAATGGTTTCAGTTTTTTATTGGTAAATAATGTTGGGACATACATTATGAATAGGTATGTAATAAAACTACTTAAATAAATTAACTAATCTATAGAGGTACATATTACATAGACATAAACAAAATAATAATTAATAACTAGGATAAAAATAAATAAAAACTAAAATACATAACAAACTTTTATCCCCGACGGGGTAGGCAGAGGTGCACATTACGGCACTTAATGCCACTGTACAATGTAACACCCACTTTTCACTATTTATGTTATGAGTCAGATGTAGGTAATAGGAGATGAGCCTATTGCCATATACCGGGCACAATTCCAGACTCCGTGCTACTACTGAGAATATTTAAAAACCCTACCTACCTACTTTGCCCGACTAGGCCTACGAGGTAGTCTTAAAACTAAAGTATTTACGACTAAAATTTACATAAGAACTAAAGAAAAATATGATAGGGAAAGAACTAAGTTAACGCATCAAAGAATGTATCCCCATCATTGTCATGAGTTAATGTGCTCAAAAGAATGGCAGCATTGCTACGTCGGATGGCAATGCTTAACAGTTTGACTGCCGACAGAAAACTGTTAAAGGTAAATCCTCCGCTTTACCTGGCGTAGGGGATACCGTGATCATGAAGGCGGTTGCCCCAGGGCGAGGTCCTTTCATTGCACTGCGATTGGGTTGACCCCTGCGATTATCCCTAATGTGGATAACTCGGACGCGTAATTTTTGGCAGTGGAGACTGCGTATGCGCTGTCCCCCTCACTAAATATTCGGAGTCGCGGAGAACCTAACGGGTAACCAGGGCTCCGGCTCGATGTGCATGAGAAGGAACGGGGTGGTTTTTAGTCAGTAAGAGTCTGACCCTCCCACGTCACCAAGGCGGGAGCAGTCATTTGACGATTTTGCCCGCTAAAAAAAAAAAATTGCCCATACCTTGTGCTCCAAGGCGTGCAAGTTAACCTTTGACCAAGATATCTTTTGTCGAAGTCGGTTTAAAACACATACAATTGAACCATTTTCCAAGCTTGTATTTGAAGTCAGGAAGCCAATACAAAAACAACGCTACCAAGAATTGATTGTCTCATCAAGGGTTTTAATAAGCAATCTGACACGTCACTATAATTAACTCCGTAATCAGTTTTAAGTGATAATAACGACATGCGGGCACTGTTTTATTGTTTGTTTTTTCGTAAACCGTACATTCACCCTTTTTGTCTTTTGTTTCATTATTAGCCTCTTCATTTTGAGTTCAATAATAATAATTACCTCTAGAGGGTACTGGATATTTAAATTAATGAAGACGATTTCTATCAACTGGTAAGTAAGTGGTACTACTGCTTACGAAGAAGTGTGATTCAGTTCTTGGCTTGGGTAGAGGATAAATAACATCAACAGCCTATAAGAGGCCACCGCTGCACAAAGGCTTCTTCTAACACGGAGAAGGTTTAAGGATGAAAAATAAGTTTATAAAGTTGTCAGGTTGTCTATGTTTGTAAGAAGTTTTCGTTGTCTGCTGATAGAGGCGCTATTCTTTTTCTCTTACGTAATAACGCGACGTTGCGTTTACATAAATAGTTATTGTGACTTATAAAAATTCTGACTAAAGTGCTTTTATTGAAATATTTCCTAATTTAAACTTATTATTAGAAATTATAAGCCCAGGTTTCCTCACGATGTTTTCCTTCACCGTTTGTCAGTGGTATCTAAATAACCTTAGAAAGTACATAAAACTCGGAAAAAGCCACTGGTACTTGCTATTACGACACTTAATGCGATTGTACTACGTATCAGTCATTTTTCACTAAGTATTTATGTTATGAGTCCCATGTTATAGGGGGTGAGCCTATTGCCATATACCGGACACAATTCTAGACTCCGTGCAAATACTGAGATTTTTTTTAAAAACTAAGTAATATTTTGCCCGACCCGGGAATCGCACACTTGGCAAACGAGGCAGTCAAAATAAAAATAATTACAATTTATCATTATTAACTTTATGTGTCCAGTAAAAAAAACATTAATTTTCAACAAAACCAACCCTTAAAACGTCTAATCAATTAACAAACAACCATAACATAATTTTACGACAAAATAGTCGCTTTAAAAACTTAACAAACGTCAATTTATTCGCAATAAAAAAACTACAATGGAGAGAAAAAATAAAAAACAGTTTACGAACGATTTCAGTTGATTTTAAGATAGTTAAGATTAATAAAGGAGTTGTAAAATTAATTACCTATCTGGTACAATTTGTTGGGGAAATGGGGAGAAAAACTGTTACTGGCCATACAGACCCGTAGGTTTGGTTTAGAAACAATAAAAATCGTGGACAGCCGATGGGTTGTAGATTGAGAAAGATGACTACTGACTGTGAGAGCGACGGTCTTCGTAAAAAGAGGTGTTTTAGATTTTACGATAAAGTGCAGTTGTTAAATTTTTAACTGAGCTTTGAATTTTGTGTGCTTTATGATTTGGTTTCATCGGTTTATTTTTTAATGTTGTTACGTTGTGTTAATTAAATGTTGGTTTGATAGTTTGATGTTTAATTTTTATAGAGACTCTTACAGTACTTTACAACTGGCAGAATTGCTACCGCAAGAGATTTGTCTTTTTGTGAAAACAGTAAGTACCCTGTACAAAAAGTTAGCTTTTATGTAGAAATGGCTGAACCGATCTGAATACTGATCTTAATACAAAAAGAGATAAATAAAACCTTAAATACAATTATTGGCAACGTTTTTATGCACAAGTGAAGTAAAAGCAGAATTTAGTTCAATTTGAAGCAGATTTTACGAATATCATTTTAGTCTTCTCCAGAGGACTAACTACACATACTTTTTTAATATTTTGTTTTGACGTTCAAATGCGCCTTCCTGGTTTAATTGAAATAAACTATTGACTTTGACTAGGACTAGGATTTTGACTTTGACTTTGATTTTTACTTTGGCTTTGACTTTGACTTCGACTTTAGTTTTAGTTAGTAATATGATCTTACTCTCACTTAACCAACGACCAGATTGCCGTTTACCCACAAAAATCGTATCAATATCGTATCGTCTAAAACTGAGAACAAACCGATAGTTACATGAGTCACTAATTAGTCGCAAGCTGTGCTTTAATCAGTGAGAATAACAAGTAATTACTGGACGTGGACTTGTATGTAACTCTCATGGCGGTTGGCTTTGACCAGTTGACTTCTGTGAGTTTGCCACATGCTAATTATTGTTTTATTGATTAATCACAAATATGTAATCGGTGGAAGAATCGGTGAAAAGAAGCTCAAAGTCGCTCAGCGTGCGATGGAGAGAGCTATGCTCGAGGTTTCTTTGGAAATTCGTCAAAGAACAAGAGTTACCGACATAGCTCGTAAAATCTGCAGACTGAAGTGGCAATGGGCAAGCCGCTCCAAGGATTAACGGCAGATGGGCGAGGAAAGTCTTTGAGTGGAGACCACGGACCGGAAGATGAAGCGTGGGCAGGCCACCCGCTAGGCGGACCGACGACATCGTCAGAGTTGCGGGGAGCCAGAGGATGCAGGTGGCGAGTTGTCGTTCAACGTGGAGGACTAAGGGGGAGGCCTTTGTCTAGCATTGGACGTCTTCCAACTGCAGGCATTAGAGGTCATATGACGAAATACACTAACGTCACTCCATTTTAAGACGCACTTAAGGGACGATTTTTCAATGCTCAGTAAAATTTTATCTGACGCATAACTTTGAACATTTGACAATTCTTCCATACTAAAACTGTAAACTTTATACTACAGGTAAGTATTAACTCATGAATGAAAATTCGGTCCATAGTCTACTTTATACTTATCCCTATAAGGCATTCATTATGTGAACTTATTTTCGACTTTAAACCTGAAATTTTGTATGTATATTCGTGTCTGTAGATACGGCGTACAAAAGGAAAATCTAATATAAATCAATATTTTACTTTCCTAAAGAAAAACATTACCTACACCCAGAGAAACGTGCCTGCACATGTGTCCTCAAAAATAACTATAAATGACGTCATACCTTCAATATAACCAGTGAAGCTGTATGGCTGAATGAACTCCATAAAAAATGTGTCAAATTCTGCTTCTAGAAGTCATTGAGTAGGTCGTTAGCTCTTCTACAGTACACTAAATACCTCTTTCCTACCCACATAGGCGTTTTATTCTTTCCTATATCCGTACAGACGTTATCTGACAGGCAAGAGTCCCTTGGGTGCAATTCCTTAGTCGCTGCCTACGACACCCAGGGGACAAGGGTGATGTTAACCGTATACTTTTAACGTGGTATGGTTTATTTATTTTGTAGTACCTATATTATGTCTGTGTGATAGAAAAAGAGGTTAAATTATACTTGTGTTACTCTTTCATTTATATTTTTTATGGGTTAAGCCGGTAAACGAGCATATGGATCAAAATGGCAAGCAATCGGCACCGCCCGTAGACACCTGGAACACCAGAGGCGTTACAAGTGCGTTACCGACCTTTTAGGGATTAAGAATTTGGATTGTGGGGGATTCAGTGATTACGGATATTGGAGAGGGGAGATTTTTTTAGATAGAAGTCTGATAAACAAACCCTAATTCTAGGTCTTAACCACATAGAAACAAAAACAGTTACATATTACAAACACTTGTTAATATCAGTGACAAATACACAATAAACACCCCTTTTATCCAGCATCAATAACTGAAAATAAATCATAATACCACCTTTACCGACACATGCGCTTGCGCCACCATGAAACAATACACATCAATGCTAACGATTTATTAATTACGGTGCGACAGCGCACGGGGGTATGTTCAAAGATTAGTTTATTGTACAGATAGGGATTAGCTCAGTTAGCTTAGGAGTGGTAGTAATTGTAATAATTGATAGTCATTGCGTTCAAAGGCGTTTTGTATAGATATATATTTTTCCTTTAATCAAAGTTAAGATAATGATAAAAAATATTAACTGTTAAGTTAATTACTTTCAAAGATTCTCCAAGGACAGTCGCCCCGTCGCGGGTTACGCAATGCTGCTCATGAATATGAACCTCTAGCATGGCTTGGAATTAGTCGAGTTCCTCGTCAAACAGTTACTCACGTAACTGTTTGACGAGTTTATAGACCAAATTTTTTTTAAGGGGGACAATTATCGAATTACTGCTCCCGCCTGGGTGAGGCGGGAGGGAGTGTCAGACTCTTACTGACTAAAAACCACCCCGTTCCTTCTCCTGCACGTCGAGCCGGAACTCCGGTTACCCGTTAGGTTCTCCGCGACTGAGTAAGCCGATAACATAATAATTAATTCTTCAAGGACTTCCTACTACTAGTTACATGGAACCTTCAAACCAGATAGTAATTTCTTCACTGAATCAAAAATCGTTGCAATATCAGAATTATAAAGTCTACTATTGTATAAATCACACACACACATTCAACACAATGTTAAAATCAGCTAACTAGCTGTACCTTTAAAACTCTCAAATATACAGGACGTACAAAAGCGCCCACAGCCAACATACAACGTCATCCAATCTAACCCCACCTGATCTATGACAGTTGCGTGTGCGCACATGCGGGCCCCACCAGTTTATCTGGCGATCTGGCTCGGCCAATCGGTAAAAAAGGCCCCCGACACTAAATTCACAGTAAATTGCTAAAACAGTTGAGTCTGATTCGACCAATGGTTTTACGATTCGGTTAAAAGATTAAAAAAGATTGCTCTTTTCTGTAAATGCGGGTTATTGGATTTTTTATTCTGTTCGTTGTTTAACGTATTTTCGATTAATTTTTATTATAGGTGTTGATCGTGAGAAGTGGATTATATTAGTCATAGTCGCATGAAGTCACCGTTTTGTTTAGGCTGATTTTGGCTTACTAAGGTTTACCTAAGAATAGGTGAACATTCGTAATATCCAGTACAGAGACACTTTTGTGTTCTATAGATAGAGTACCGCCGTGACGACAAAATATTTGGTCAAACTTTTTTTGTATGGGATAAGCCGGTACAGAACGGAGTAACAGATAGATCACCTGATGGTAAGCAATCCGCGTCGCCCATGGACACCTGGAACACTAGAGGCATTACAACTGCGTTACCGGCCTTTTGGGATTAGGAATTTGAGGATTGTTGGGTATTCAAAGATTGGGGAAGTGGTGGGTAATTGAGCATTCGGTAACCTCACTTACACAACGAAACACGTTGTTTCATGTCGATCTGTGAAGACGTGGTATCACTCCGTGGTCTAATCGGCTCATTCGTACCGAATCATGGCTATCTCCCACACTTAGCATCACGTCTTCAGCAGTTGTTACGGTTGAAACTCCAAAACGCGTCTAAACAAGAACGTGACCCAAAGCGAGTTATTGACGGCAGATGGCAGTAACATCATATAATTATCACACATACTAAACCACACGACTAATCAATAAGCTACATACAAATCGATCACAGTCAAAACCCAACATTACTTATTGATAGAACTTCAACAAAAAAACAAAATTTAATTAAAACATCATCAATATACAGTATCATTTCAATCTAACCCTTCAAATGCGGCCGAACAAATTAGAGACCCGAAAAAAAATTCAATAACCCTCCAGTGGGCACCGATCGGCAATATCAATGACGTTTAACCCTAAACATAATCGAGTCTGAATCGAAACTACCTCAGGGACATCGGGTCTGTTATGCCCGTAAAATTGCCGAGTATTTTTTGCAATAAAATTTCTCCCTAGCTTTAAAAGGGGTCGTTCACGCCCCGGGTGGTTAAGGGTTACAGTGTTCTGTTGACGTATTCCGAACGATTTCGTGTAAGTAGGGATAATATTGTTGGTTACACGTAAGCTATGTAAATACGGAGCTTTTGTATCATAGATATTTTTACAGTGAAATTTTCGCATGGAAATTTAGAGAAAGGAAAATATTTTGACATGTTTATTCACTTACTTATATACACATTTATTTATGGAATATCATTTTGTTTATTCTGCTGGATTATTTAATGACATAATTTTATACAGAGTGAATTCCTCTCGGGAGGTGATAATATAAGTTATTTCCTACAAAATTAGCCCTGACGACTCTGGTCCGAAAGTGGCTAGTTTCCGAGATATCAAACATTTTTAGTTTTTGTCAAAAAATCCCGAATGTACTACAAAAACATCAATACATTTAAAACTACTCGTAGTTTCGTATAAAAAAACTAAAAATGTTAAATATCGTCGTTACATTGTCGAGTTACAAATCACCTTGTATAGAACAATATGGAAAGAAGATATTAATATATGAAAATAAAAAATAAATGCGACAACCTTATAGTAAAAATTGTGCCACTAAAACTACAAAAAAAGTCCGAAAACCCTAATAATAACTTATTTCTATCGACACAATTATAAAAATTAAATGTGAAAAAAAAATACAATTTGTAATTCAACAAAATAAATTCAATCGTAACAAAATCATCAAAGCACAATACGTACATACATCAAAACGTTTAACCCTTACAATGCCTGAGCATATTTTCCGCGGGGCGATCCCGCGTGTCGCCTAAACGACCCCGTAATTGATAAGTAAAGGAAAAGAAGAGTACCGCCTTATACATATTTATGAGATCCTAAAATTGCTACGGGACCCTGCGAACGGCAGCACTTGCGCCCATCGCCGTCTCATTATGTTTTTAGGGGTCCTTTGTTATCACCACTTTGATGTCTGTTGAAGAAATCGGCAGAAGGATTTCCTTTAGTTTGCATGATTTTCGAGTTTTGAGGGTGAAATTGTAAGTGAAAAATTGCGTGTACAGGTTTTGTTGATGTGGATTGTGGAATTTGGTTTAGAAAGTGAATTCGATAAGTTTTAATCTGTCTGTTTGCTTTGACTAAGTATCAGTTAGTATGTTATCGACTTACAACTTAACGGTACGATTTTTATATAATAGAAGCGAATATTACAGGTACCTATGTCATGTGTCGTGTTTTGGTTATAGGAAATTGTTGTTAGTTTGCGATGAATAATCAAAATTGATTTAGCACACAATAATATTCAGTGCCTCACTGTTTAAACTCTACAACGAAGAACGAAAATGATATTTAACTATATTAAAACTTTCGTAAAACATAGGTACTAATTATTTATTATATTTTTGGATTACTCATGTAACTGTGTGACGAGGAACTACTACTAGCAGTAGTAGCAGCGAGACTGTCGCCGCGTCACGGGTCGCGGAATGCTGCTCTGCCTCTAGCATGGCTTGAAACTAGTCGAGTTGCTCATCAAACAGTTACATGAGTACGAAAACATAATAAATAAAAATGATATTTTATTTTGTTTAAAAACATTACGTTTCACAAAAACGAAAAACAACGCATCTCACCCCGCACACCATCTTCAAATATAAAGTGAATTTACAAACGTTGTACTCGACGATGCGTTCGAAAACCACAATAAACGGCAACTTTATAGATACAACGCGACATCTTGCGGCAATAATCCATTGTTGAACGTTTCCTTCGTGTTTTTATAATCCACGCTCGTTTTTGAACGTGCTAAATGAAACGTTTAGCGACGTTCTTATTTTGAATTGTTGGGATGTTTTAGACGATGTATGTACGGTAGCGTAGGTTTTTGTTTTGTCTGTTGCGTTTAGAGGGTTAATTTAATTTTTTTCTTTACAATTTGAGTGTTTAATAATTTGTTTTTTCAGACCTACACAAGTACACAGTGCGTACTACTGGATTATGGGTTTCCTGTACAAATACTGTTTTTTTTATTGAACGATAAGCCGGTTAACGCGTACCAATGACGGATCACCTGATGGTAAGCAATCGGCGTCGCCCATGGACACCTGGAACACCAGAGACGTTATAAGTGCAGTACCGGCCTTTTGGGGATTAGGAATTTTAGGATTGTTTGGATCCAGGGATTGGGGTGGGAGGGATATAATTGGGCCTCCGTTAACCTCACTCACACGACGAAACACAACGCAAGCGTTGTTCCACGTCGGTTTTCTGTGAGGCCGTGGTATCACTCCGGTCGAGTCGGCTCAATTGTGCCGAAGTCTCTCCCACACTTGAAATATTAATCTTTTAACTCTGCCACATGGACCAAGGTCCCCAAACAAAAATTAATTAAATTCTCTCGTTCAATTAAACCAAGTATTAGCTCGGAACAGTATAGTGACGAACAAACTGTAACGTTAATAATAAGTGTGTACAGTAGTAATGAATGAACTCATATCAATTTGTATGAGACGACTTGGCACCACATGTCAATGATACGCTTCCGTTCGCGTTTTGTTTTTATTATTGCGTCACTGCCATATCCTATTGGCGATGATTTGTTAGTTCTAAAGTCTTTTAATGCTTTTTAGTTATTATTAATTGTCATAATTGCGTGTGATATTTTTGTACCGAATACGTATGTACTCTAAGTTGCCGGGCATGGGGTCTCGGGTCCGATTCTAGGGTTGGGAAAAGTATTACTAACAAGGCTTACCTCCTATCACATTGGAGTCACGGAGAACCTCGGGCTTCTTCGGGCGCGGAAGAAGCACAGGAGAAGGAACTGGGTGGTTTCTAGTCAGTAAGAGTCTGACACTCCCTCCCGCCTCACCCAGGCGGGAGCAGTCATTTATTGATTTTCCGCCCTTAAAAAAAACCCCCATTACATGGGACTAATAACGTAAATAGTGACAGTAGGTGTTACATTGTACAGTGGCATTAAGTGCTTATGTCTACCTTGATACCACTGACGTAATTGGGCCTCCGTTAACCTCAATCATACGACGAAACACGACGCAAGCGTTGATTCACATCGGTTTTCTGTGAGGCCGTGGTATCACTGCGCTCGAGCCAGCCCAATTGTGCCGAAGCATGGCTCTCCCACACATACAGGTTCAAGAACATGTTGACATACCATTGCAACAGGAATGCTTAGAGTAGTATTCATACTGCTTTATTGCCACAATTGCCTTTTCTTAGATATTCACATAAAATTAAACGAAGACTACACAGAGTATTATTCCAAGTACTATGTTCCATATGTATCTATATACTATGTCTATATGTATTGTACCTCTATAGTCGTTCATTCATGAGGTTCTTTTTAATGACATGTGTGTAGTATTACTCATGGATAGAAGTGTACCTACAACATCCAGGACGTTTAAATTTAGGTACCTATAGTGTAAAAACTGCCTCGTTGGCCGAGTGGTCGCAAATGCGACTCCCGGGCAAGGGGTCTCGGGTTCGATTCCCGGGTCGGGCAAAGTATTACTGGGTTTATAAAAATCTCAGTAGTAGCACGGAGTCTGGAAATGTGTTCGGTATATGGCAATAGGCTCACCTCCTATTACATGGGACTCGTAACATAAATAGTGAACAGTGGGTGTTACATTGTACAGTGGCATTAAGTGCCGAAATGTGCACCTCTGCCTACTCCTTCGGGGATAAAAAGGCGTGATGTTATGATATTATGTAAAAACATCAAGAGATTGATTTGAGCGTGTTTTTTAAAGGGGAGAATGACCGTTTATGATAATTTAACTTCGACTTAGTCTAAGCCTCAAAGGCTTAGGTATAATTCGGACAATAGTGGAAATAAAAGAGAATGACCGACTCCACGTTGTACCTCTTCCGGTGTGCTGATCAGTGATCATTGCACTTTTAGCCGCTGTCCCACGAAATCTCAATAGATCTGACATAGACTCATTGTGTAGTCCAAAAGTGTTATTCACATTTCAGTATTTTTGTGGCACAGGGCAAACAAATAACCTGATAGTGAAATCACCTATAAGCAATCGTCATCGTCCATGGACCCTCGTCCCGCAAAATGAGTTACAATTGCGTAGCTAGACTTTTGAGAATCCAACATTTGAGGACTGGGGGATTTGACAAGAGAGGATCAGTCCTCCGATTAAATAAATAGCCAGTTCTATACAATAAGACATCTATAGTGAATAGTATGAGACACTTGTAGCAGTTCCACATCATTTACGTCGCGAACATGTGTTTGTGGATATCGGGACAGACAGACAGACGGCGCGAATCACTTGCCATGTTATGTAATGTAACTTTGTTTTAAAACTATTCATAATTATTATATTACGTACAATAACAACAATTTAAATGTGGGAGAGCCATGCTTCGGCACGAATGAGCCGGCTCGACCGGAGTGATACCACGGCCTCACAGAAAACCGACGTGAAGCAACGCTTGCATTGTGATTCGTCGTGTGAGTGAGGTTACCGGAGGCCCAATTACCCTCCCCTTCCTCAATCTCCCCAATCCCTGAATCCCCAACGATCCTCAAACTCCCAATCCCCAAAAGGCAGGTAACGCACTTGTAACGCCTCTGGTGTTCCAGGTGTCCATGGGCGACGCCGATTGCTTTCCATCAGGTGAACCGTCTGCTCGTTTACCGGCTTATGCCATAAAAAAATACGTATTACAGATGAAACTTGTCTAGAAGATGTTTTAATTTTTCGCGCAGTGTCCAATGAACACCTTTTAATTTTGAAGAATATATTAATGAGCTCCCAATAATTCTTATTTTTTTTAACATGTCTATACATATAAAGATGAATCATTTTTCCCTTGGTCACGGCATCACGCGTGAATGGCTGGACCGATTTGACTAATTCATCTTTTGTTGTATTTGTTATTATTAGGAGAAGGTTCTTAAGACTGAATAAATCTTGAAAATCCTACGGGAACTGGAGAAAACGGCATTGCACCGACGAAGTCGCGGGCAGAAGCTAGTTGCTTTATAAAATAGATAGATTTAAACTTTTGAATGCACCGATATGAGACACAATAGAAAATACATTGTGTCTCATATCGGTGCATTGTTGGATCCACGTAGACACACGAAAGGTTAAAGCCTCAATAACTGCCTTCCAAGACCATATTGCATCGCGGAGAACCTAACGGGTTCCGGGGCTCCGGCTCGACGTGCAGGAGAAGGAACGGGGTGGTTTTGGTCAGTAACAGTCTGACACACCCTCCCGCCTCACCCAGATGGGAGCAGTCATTCGATGATCTTCCCCCTTATAAAAAGACCATATTGCAAGCTGTCATTCTTATATCTTTTATCTGCATAATATGTTAAGTAGGTACAGCAAATCATTCAAAGACAATTAAAACAACCAATAGACCAAGCACTCAGTCCGTCTATTTATAACTAAAAAAATCCAACATCAATCAAACCAGTTCATCATCTACATCCCCCGCAGTGATAATCTAATTAACTATTATTAACATAACATTAATAAAAAAGTAATATAAATAAAATAACATAACAAAAAATCCTAGTCTATATCCACCAAAATGTATACATGTAAACATTTGTGTGTACTTACATATGTTTGTTGGTCGTTCACGCAAAATTAATAACGAAAGATTTTTCCAACGCCAGGTGAATTTTAACTAAGGTATAGCTTTGAATATTTGATCATTCTTCCATAATAAAAACTGTCAAATGTTTATTTTATTCTACAGTTCAGAATTATGATTACGACCCTAACTCTATTTAGATGGAACTTAGCATACCGCCGTACTCAGAGTCATTTAATGGCTGCTTAACCCAGTCCTTAGCAATTGTTTTCAGAAAAATATCGTTGCTAAGGAATAGTTAAAGTATACATTAAATATTTCATCTCTGAGTATAGAGAGACATAGTTTATAGTCTAGAATAAGACATATGGCCGAAATTAAAAATCGATCTGAATTCTAAATCTTTTTTTTCTCCTTCTTATTGTTAACAGCGTCCAATACAGTATTGTCGACTATACCTCTACTGCCAGTGTCGATGTGACTGTAGTTGAATGGAACTTACCGTTGAATCGATTTAAGATTTTGACAAACATAATACGATTATTAGTCAGTATCTAATCAAAGATAGTTTGATTTGATCGATTTTATTAGTTTCAGCCGTAATTATTTTTATCCTCGACTCGCGAGTGAAGTCGTTAACAGAAGCTAGTCTTACAAGACAAAACAAGAACTTATAAAAGTGACATATGTTGTTAACCCTTTAAACGCAACATGTCTCGGTTGGGCCCGAGATTAATTCCATTAAAAGCAATAGAATTATTTGCACATGTAAATAATAACGCAGGAAGTCTGTTCGTGTTGTGTGACATGTGGTAGCATGTCGTTGACCTGTGCTAGGAGATTTAGACTTATAACAACTTGTTGTCAAAGGGACACGTGCACTTCTAGCTGATGGAGTTTTTTTGAAAAAAAAACGTTTTTTTATATATATTTGATAGGCCGGTTTAACGTGTAATGTAACAAATAGAGATCAAAAGTCTACTAAGTCTTGATCAGATACTTTTTTTGAGAGAGGAAAATTATCGAATTACTTCGAGGCAAGAGGGAGTGTCCGACTCTTATTGACTAAAAACCACCGCGCTCCTACTCCTGCACTTCGAGCTGGAGGCCCGGCAACCCATTAAGTTCTCCGCGGCTGCATATCGGCATCAGCCCTATTGGGTCCTGTCTGTTGTGGTGTGATGGCTCTTTGAGTATCTGGTAGTTTCTTTATGATCGGATCTGGTTCTTGATGGGCGGCGGTCATCCGTGCTCGCCATCCTCAGGCCTCTAATCAGGTTCTTGGTACCTTGGTTAAAAGAGCTAAAAAGAGGTTTTTTACCAGAACTATACTCGCAGTTTAGTTGTGATGGCTATTTACTCCTTTTAACATTAAAATCAAATTGAACCTTTTCTAAATCTTATTTTTATTAAAATAAATTCATTTTACTTTTCATAAGTTAACATTTTATATTATAAAGGACTCATTTTGATAACATCGACACTCACACAAATTAACCATAGCCAAACAGTGCAAATATCCCTAAACCGGCGAACCAGAGATAACCCAACAAAATGACGATGAATTCGTCTCTAATTTTCACCTACCTACCTACCGACTGCAAAAAGATAAAATTGTTTCTAATGTCACATCTAGATGCAAATTGTTTCGGCCCGAGGGTATTTATTTTAATTCTAATTTCCCGCGGTAAATACCACAATGGCGGCCGCTCAGCCGCTGTACCGCTTCAACGTTGAAAACT
Source organism: Spodoptera picta (assembly GCA_038387885.1). Taxonomy (NCBI): domain Eukaryota; kingdom Metazoa; phylum Arthropoda; class Insecta; order Lepidoptera; family Noctuidae; genus Spodoptera; species Spodoptera picta. The sequence goes on along the minus strand of JAZHFQ010000097.1, from coordinate 97,242 downwards.
TTTCCCTTTTTACGCTTCCATTAAAGACCTTTTAAAGTGACGTTGCGACTACGTTTTTTAGTCAAATTGGTTTGAATGATCTTTTGTAACTTTTGAGAGTATTTTTAAAGACGTAAGTGGTGGTTATTTTCGTATTAAGATTGACGGTTCAGGTTTGTACCTATGTGCTGTCAATGCAGGTTTGTATCTATGTGTTGTTAAATATAATAAAATTTCTTTTTGTATCAACAGCTTGTGATAGTCCGGACTATGAGCCTGTTCTATCTACATAAGAAAGTTTGCTATATCTAGATATTGTTCAACCTTGGCGGGTTGGTGTTCGCAACTATAATACTTTTTTTTAGGTTTCAGTTTCAAACAGTGGTACTGCCTTTCTGATATGTAGTTCCCATCATTAGGTCTTTTGACATTCAGAAGAAGGGCAGGGGTGGTGACAAAATTGTGTACAATAATGCCGACACCAAACGGCAAGATTTTTTATTTTTAATGACACAAGCCCGCCTCGACTTCCCAAAACAGCTGAAACTACTATAAGTCGATGAAAAGAAAGAAGACGAAAAGAAAAATTGCAAGGTTGTAAGCATACTTGTACACCAATTGTATATTTGCACGTCGTGTATTGTGTGTACATGATACGTGTGGGAGATAGCTATGCTTCGGTACGAATAGGCAGGCTCGACAAGAGTTATACCATTGCCTCACAGACCGACATGAAACAACGTTTCGTCCTATGAGTTTACAGTTTTTAGATGCTCAATTACCCACCCCTTCCCTAATCTCTCCAAACTCCGAATCCCCAACAATTCTTTAATTCCTAATCCCTAAAAGGCCGATACTAGTAACGCATCTAGTTTTTCGAGTGTCCATGGGCGACGCCGATTGCTTACCATCAGGTGATTCGTGAAAAACGTTCCATAAAAAAGACGTCCTCAGTTGTTAAGTGCAGTTAAGCTAGTAAGATACTATTTAAGTAAAAAGTAAACAATGACCAACTATCTACTGTTAAAAAGACAACGACATTTTTGTCACAGTTTCGCTCTAATTCCAAGTTGTTAAATGTCTTAGAAATAAGTTAGTAGCGACTAAAGTTTATCTTTTTACTTCTAACTACAAGGTCCTTTAGTAAAAACTTTTGAGTTTTTTATAAGAATATATTCTTGTTTTAAAGATACGAGAAATTGAATTTGAGTATCATCAAACCGGATAAAGGCAGATTTATTTCATATCTTTATGTATTTCACTTTTATAATTATTATTACAGTGACTTTGATTGCTAGTTTGACAATTTTAACACCAAAACCGCTGCACCTAATTTGGTGAGCTTTGTATATTAATGAAGACTGTAGGTACAAGATTCAGTAGAAAACGCTTTTTTAGTTCTCGCTTGATTTTCTCCAAAAAGCGCTATATTTTCCAAAAGCAGCTTAATTTACAAAGAGCAGTTGAAATAAAATTTTGACTGTGAATTAAAAGTAAACATCAGAACTGGGTAATTTTGTAAAACACCGCTCGTAGGCGAGGTCCAAATGATTTTTGAGAGAACTACCTGCTTGTAGTTAAGCTTTTGTGTAATTGTGGGGCCAGGAGAAACGCGATCGTGGTTATAAGCTGACTTACTGCAAGATTAAAATTATAGATTTAAATTATACATTGGCGGTAGATTAGAATACATTTTTAAATCCATTTTTAACCAAGAACTAGAGCCAACTAAGCGACATTTTACAGCGACCAGACAGAAGGTGACACTCTCTGATAAATATGAAATTTTTAAACTGCGATCTCGGACCAGTCTGCCAAGGCCCATAATCTAGTAATGGCGGGCGTATCACATATAGCGACAGCAAATCGCGCCATAAGTCCTTAGGACATGACAGGGAAGTTGCTTATGGGATTCGTAACATGACTGGTGAAAAAATTGAATATTATGCATCCTTTATGTAAGTACCTACATTTCAATCGAAACTCTTTGATTAGTAAAAGGTACCCATGATTTTTGATACTCGAATATATTTTTATATCGAGTTTGTTTCCGCTGTTCCTAAAGCCCCAGTCGTAATGTTTCGTATTAATTAACTCAGTATAATTAAAGTGGTGTGCGCAACACCGGCCCGGTCGCTACTCCAACGTTTTTTGATCCGGACACCGTGCACGGACCGTGCACGGTTTTACATAGGAAGGTAACTTCGCAAAGTTTCGCTCTAATTAGTTTTGAAGTAAGAAAAGTTCGTTTAGTTTAATGCTATTAGTAGTAATTTTAGTTCGAGTTTTGTATTTCTAGAGTTAATTGTTGTACAGGTAAAAGGTTTTAATTATTTACGTAACACTGCGTCTAAACTAGATTGATAAAGTCAAAGTCAAAATCATTATTAGACCAGAAAGACACTTTCGGACGTCAACAAAAAATTAAAGTGAAGCTATTTGCTCATCCCAAGGTGTAGATTCCTATAAAGAAGAAAGAGCTACAAACTCCATAGGTTACTCTTTTTCAATCAGGTTCACAATACAATTATCTTGTTTCATAGTTTTATTTGGTTCGATTGTGTGAGAACAATGTATCACCAAAGTCCAGTCGAATACGTGGTAAAGATACACAATTCTGCATTTTTAATGTTATTTCGACACATCCAAGCCACACATAAAAAACTATGTAAAAAATACAAGAATAAAATTGTAAAATACAATTTATAAAAATAACAATTACATTTTATAAATTACAATACAATTCTAAATTTAAAATGCAGAAAAAAATACTGCCAATATTACGTACACAGTGCAACACAGCGTCCAGGTGGAAAACGCTCAAGTTACCCTTCAAAAACGGTAGGGTTAATAAGCACTTCGTCTTTATAGACCCCTACAAAATTGTTCAGAGTATCTGACACTGGGTTTTGAGTAGCCATTTGTGTAAATGACCCTCAAATATTTTGAATTTTAAACCGTATTAAAATGAGCAAAGGATTGGGAGGCCAGGTTGATGGTTTGCGCAAAATTTTATCAACTGCGGTTGTGGAGGGTTCATCGTTAAAATCTTATGTTGGTAATTAAAAATAATTTGAATATTTTACTGTATGAGAACGGAGGTGGTATTTCTGTATTTATAATGAACAAATAAACTAAATAACTGAAAGAAATAATAAAGATATGTAACTAAAGAATTGTATTGTGAACCTGAACGAAAACGATTCGGCGCTTCTTGCTCGTTCTTCTCTATAAAAATGAGCAAATAGCTTCACTTTTAAATTGTTTGTTAGTAACGTTCAAAACTGCCTTTCTGTTCTAATTAAAATAAATGATTTTGACTTTAACTTGAAAAAAAAAACACAAAAGAGATCATAGTTCACTTAGATCCCACAGATAATAACGGCAAAATATTTTATAGACAAGATAAGAAATAAAATCAAAGAGAACCGATACTAATATAAAACCGAAATCATTGAAACGTTCAGAGCAAATAAATTTTGATTTCTGACCGCGCAAACTTTTACGACTAAATCCCCAAAATCAAACGTCTGAAGACAGAATTACGATTACAATTTTATATTTTTTCGCTTTATTCCTAACTCCCCGAATAGAACAGAGGGGATGATCAGAATAATGGGATTTAGCTGTGAGATTATGCTAGGATTATTCTGCACAGAGTACGTAGTAAAAATTTTCCCGTAGCTAAGGACCAGCCATTAAAAAATAAACCTTAGCACTACCGTACCAAAGTTGAATTTTGGGTTGGATGGGACGTTTGGGAATTTCATTTTGTCCCGAATAAAAATATCCTATACGAGGGCTTTGCTTTATCATTGCGAAGTGGAGGTGTAATTAGTTTTCGCAAAGCAAGCTCAGCTTCCTTATTCTGGGATTTACGGCGCCCCTTTTGTCCGGCATTGTTAAAATAATAATTTCATTCAAGGAAAAATGTTTGAGGATTTTTTTGGTACAGAAAATTTTAATGATAACAGTAACTTCAATATATTTTTTTTTGAAAATTGCAAGAATATAATATGAGGGCTGATTAATGCTCAAAACCTTCTGCGTGTAAGAAGAGCAGAGACTTTGCTCAGCAGTGGGCATTCATAGGCTGTTGATGATGATGATGAAGCATATGAGGGCTTATTGAGATAACTAAAGGTGATAGAACAGAAATCTCTTGATGGCGAATTTTTCGTTACCTAACATTTGTCACTGGGACCTTCTAACGTGTTAATCGATAGCAGAATGTTATATAAATTTGAATAAACTGTATCTAATGGTGCCAAGGTACCTAGGTAAAATTTAATTGAAATTAAAAGTATCTACTATTTTCAACAAAATTAATAAAAGTACCAACCGATCAAAAGTATCAAGTTCTTACAAAACTATAGTGACAATTTTATCTCATTATTTTTCTGCTGAAAAAACTATTATATAAAACGCCATGTTTTGTCCATACATTTAATATTTACAATAATTTTCACGAAAAAAGTCGCAACCAATCAGAATACGTATGCGTAGGCATTCGGATTAGCGGCCCAGGGGCCCGCGCGGCCCGTATTCAGGAGCCCACTGTGAAAAATTGAACCTTTCATTGTTTTAAATGTTGGATCGTGACAGTAGGCTTACTGTGTCTGTCCACAGATAATTATATCATCTTTTGACGAATGCCAACCCGCTGCGTTATTAAAACGGGCGCGATTGCCATTTGTTTTTGTGAATGCTGATTTTGTACGGTACTTTTTTTTTTTTTTTTTTGAGGGGGGAATATCATCCAATGACTTCTCCCGCCCGGGTGAGGCGGGAGGGAGTGTCAGACTCTTACTGACTAAAAACCACCCCGTTCCTACTCCTGCACTTCGAGCCGGAGCCCCGGCAACCCGTTAAGTCTTCCGCGGCTCCGTATCGGCGTCAGCCCTGTTAGGCCCCATCTGTGGTGGTCTGATGGCTCCTTGAGGCGCGCGCGGAACGCGACGCGCCGTACGCTCGGGCCTGGTTCTGGTCGGGCGGCGAGTCACCCGTGCTCGCCGTCCGCAGGCCCGTGATTACGGTGGCCGGAGATCGTCTCGCGATCCCCGACGCCCGGAGTGTCTCTCGCGACGGCCGGGTCGTGAGGAGGTTCGTTCCCTCACGCGCTCCGCCTCCTCCTTAGCTAGCATGACTGCTTCGCAGAAGGAGGAGACGGCATCCCAGTGCCCCTCGCTCCGTACCATGGTCTGAACCAGAGCCGGACGCGAGAGGTCGCCGTCGCCGATCACATTCCTGAGGACACGGCGGTGCTCAGTCCACGCAGGACACACCGCCACCGTATGCTCCACCGTGTCCTCCGGGCGATCCTCGCAGTGATGACACCCGGGCGTTTCCTCCCGCCCAATCCGAAACAGGAACCTACCGAAACTTCCGTGTCCGGTAAGCACCTGCGTCAGGCGGTAGGTGAGGACGCCGTAGCGTCTCTCAAGCCACTCCTCAAAGAGGGGACTTACCGCTGCAATGACAGCGAGCCCAGCCTTCGGTTGCGACAGTCGTTGCTGCCATTCCGCCATGAGATCACGCCGGAGCTCATCCCGCCACGCATTAATCTGGCGTGGCAGCGGAGATTCGCCCCGGCGACGTGCCTCCGCGCGCAAACAAAACACGCGCGCGAGCACCTTCGCTTCCAGATCCCACGGCGGTACTCCGGCAAGGAGGTTCGCCGCCTCCCCGGAGATCGTGCGATATCCGCGTATCAATCGGATCGCCATGACCCTCTGTGATGTAAGCAGCGCCCGAGCGGGCCGCCGCATCAGGTTCGGCGCCCACACAGGGGCGCCGTAGCGGGCCATGGACCGCACGACCCCGGCGTATAACCTCCGGCAGGAGGCGTTTGGCCCCCCGAGGTTGGGTAGGAGGCGCTTAAGCGCCGCCCCCGTCCTTTCCAACTTAGGAGCCAAACGTCGGAAATGCTCCACGAAGTTCCACCGACTGTCGAGGACGAGTCCTAGGTACTTCATCGTCGTCTCGACGCCGATGGTAACTCCTCCCGCCGTTAATTGAGACTCACCCGGAGGTGGCGCGTTCCCGCGGCCATAAAAACACATGGCCTCGGACTTGTGGAGCGCCACCTCGAGTCCCAGTTGCCGGATTCTTTCAACGACTGTCGTAACCGCTCTCGCCGTTAAATTAGCCGCCGCCTGATGCGACCTCCCTTGAGCTACCACCAGTGTGTCGTCAGCGTAACAGACTACGCTGACGTTGTTCGGGAGGTCGGTGCGCAGCACCCAGTCATAGCCGATGTTCCACAGGAGCGGCCCCAAAACCGAACCCTGTGGAACACCGCGCGACGTCTCTCGTCGGTTCCACTCACCTCGGTGACCGGGGTAAATGACGGACCGTTCCGTCAGGTATGCCTCGATTACACGACGGAGATAGGTGGGCACCCGATGATATCGAAGTGCCTCCAAAATGCAGCTCCAGGGCAGGGAGTTGAAGGCATTGGCGATGTCCAAGGACACCGCCACTACGACCTTACCCCTGGACACTGCAGTCCCCGTCGTGATGTCTCTTACACGCATGATGGCGTCCACCGTGGAACGCCCTCTGCGGAAGCCGAACTGGCCGTCCGACAGGTCCGGCCCAACATCCGACAGGTGCGCGACAAGGCGGTTCGAAATGATCCTTTCGAAAACTTTTCCCACCTCGTCGAGATTTTGTACGGTACTGGGGTGATTGTTTTTTATTTGGGGAGTTATTTTGATAAGGGGATTTAATTGGGTACTTTCCTATATCAAAAATAAATTATTTTGACTGTTCAATTCAATAGAATATTAAAAAATAATCACCCTTTTACTAATTAATTGATTTTATGATCAATTTAATTTTAGTATTTTTCCAGCAAATTTTTAAGAAATAAGTATGCTGTTTGACGCTAAAAAAACGTGACGTCACAATACACAATTCCGTACTACTTAAATATATAGAAAACTGTCGTTTTTAACAGTTCGAAAAAAGTATTGAATTTAACTACCTACATGGCGGACAAGTACCCAATTTTTAAATGTATTTTTTGTTTGGTAATCATCAGTATTTTGGTAGTCCAGAAGGAAATGGCGGGATGATCTTGACACCTATTGAAAGGATTGGCCATGGCAAGCTCTACAAAGAAATAAGTGGAAGGAGGAGGTGGACTTTGCACTGTTGTGAGACGACCATGGGCAACAATAAAAAAATCTTGAGTATATATGGACAAAGAGAAGAATCAATTAAAAAAAAAATGAGTATGACATTGTTTTTAGGTTAGGTTTTTAATAAGACTTTATTTTTTTATAATCTATTTAACGAGAGTATTGTATTAGGTATGAACCTGATTGAAAAAGAGTATCACATAGTTTCTTGCTCGTTATTCGCCATAGGAATCTACAATTTGGAATGAGCAAACAGTTTCACATTAAATTTTTTTGTTTGTCATTCAAAAGTGCCTTCCTGATCTAATTGGGATGATGACAGGGTATGAAAATTAAAAATCTAACTAGTCCGTAAGTTAGGTAATGAAAAAATATTAGACACGTATTTTTTTATTTTGTCGTATAATAAAACAATACTTAGATAAAACAAATCAAAGTTTAGGAGTGGGGGCTAAAACGTCATTTCTACATATAAAATGTATATAGAAGTGACATCACGCGACATTTCAAATCAATGTATCGTCGAAAGTATTCGTTTCTGTAAGAAAATAAAAAATACGTGTCTAATGATTTAAAATAATCTACCAGACGGACAATAAAATAAAAATTAGGCATCTACCCTATTGAAATACGTAAATGGTTTTGATTTTGACTTTTTAGTTTCGTTTATTTAACATTCTGAATACTACATCTTTGTATATGAATTAACAACATTGTTTAGAGTCTTGTAACATTATATTTTTATGTGATAATGTCTTGTCCATTATATAAAAGGTAGGTAAAGTACTTACACAATATATGTATTGTTGATTTGTTACCATATCTCTGTTAGTTATTGAGAACAAAAGACCTATTAATTTACATACACATTTCACTCTCTAGAAGAATGATAGTGATATAAATGAGCATTGTAATTGTTTATATTCATTGTAAAATGTAGGTATCTATCTACTTAAAATAATTTTCTTATATTTTTTTTACTTATTTTTTTTTGTAGGTAGACGAGATTTTTTATGGCATTTTTTTGTCATAAATGGAATGATACTACATTTTTTGTACCTACTCAAATTGAAATTCCATATCTACTTTCTTTAATCAAAAATAAATTATTTCGCCTGTTTATAATTTTTTTAAGGTGGACCTAATTATTTTAGTTTTTAGTTATTTGTATTTATAATATTAATATTACTTAGTTTGTTCCATGAAAAGATTAGTTAAGGCATTTAAAAATAAATGTAATTTTATTACGACTGATTCGGACTGATTAATACAATAAAATATTAAAAAATAATCACACTTTCATCACCTAATTGATTTTATGCCCAACTTAATTGTAGTAGTATTTTTCCAGCAAATTTTAAGAAATAAATATGTTGTATAACGCTAAAAAAACCTGTCGTCACTACAGGTATACACAATCTCTGATATGAAATTAAAATGAAAAAAGCGTTTATTCAAGGTAAAAAACATAGTTTAGAAAAAATATTAGGTACTTATGCTAAAATGTAAAACAGTTTGTTGGCAGATGTAGGTCCCTTAAATAATACAACAAATTAAATTAGAAAACTGTCGTTATTTACAGTTCGTAAAAAGTATTGAATTTCACTAATTGGGAAGTACCTAACCAATTTTTTACTTTCACTGTAAAATAATGTAATTGTATTTACTTTAAATAGTTTCTCAAGTTTTTTTTATTTGTATTGAAATGTTTTTTTTGTGGATGAGAATTTTTATAACATATTTGTTTTATAAATGGAATGTACACTACATTTCGTTTACTCAAATTGGAATTACATACGATTCCAATTCCAATTCAATACTGAATGTAAACAAATTACAAATACCAACCTACTTTTATTTCCATACATATCAATATTCGCATACCTATCTACCTCTACCTACTTATACGCGCGAACGCGAATTTTTTCACCAGCGAAAAATTGCTCGCGTACAAATGCATCGGTAGCACAATAAAATCCATCACGAATCATATTATTGTGTTACCTACACAAAGTGATTGTCACTCGGGGCACATGGCGGCTTGCGACGCCCGAGGCGGGGCTTACCACACCACGCCCACAGAACAACGGCTCAAGCGATAAGGTCGAAATCACTATGGAGATTCTAGAGATTTTCGGCTTTACAGAACAGAAAGCCGCGAGAGCGCGCCGCGAGTGTGTGTCTGCCTTAAAACATTGTCGCCACCCGCGCCGGGCGCACGCTCGCCTTTCAAAATCGGACTCGAATTTTTTAAATTCGGTTTTCTAAATTTAATCTGAGTTGGGTTTTTGTATTTTGGGTTTAATTCATAGATTTTTAGTGTTATGCGTTTGAGGCCGTAATTTTTTGACAATGGAAGTAAGTGCGATGCCTCCTATGCCTCTGGACTTCTCTATGGTGAGGAATGGAAGTGGTTCACCTGGTTCGCTGCGGGAGGGATCTCCAAGACCTGTCTCCAACAGCGCCTTCAGAGTTGTTACTCCAAAAGGTAGGAAAATACCTAAGGATTTTCTGTTATGCCAAAAAAAATGTTTGTTTTGATTTTTTAGTTCTTAGTCATCCATTTATTATTATTTTTATAGTATAGGTACCTAATTGTGGTTGAAAATGAATTTTTGTGCCTGTTCAAATTTGGCAGAATGCTCCTTTAATATGACCGTCTTGGAAAAAACATTGTTGCTTCAAAAATAGTTTTTAATGATGAAAATTGAACCCTTACTCTTTTTGTAAGTTTGTTCTTAATTTTGGTTGAAAATGAATGTATCAGATATTAAAATTACCATTGTGATGTACAAATGACGTGTAACAGGCTAATATTGTTCTTTATACCACAATAATTCAAAAAAGTAGAGAAGGGAACGTTGCAAGTAATTGTTTACATACAAAACTGTTTTTTTTCTGTTTCAAACGAAATAAATGTGATTAAAATAGAAGATATTGTCAGTAAGTAATAAAGATTTTGTCAAAAATATTATAATAAAGCTGAAAATCATTGTCATAACAATTTTATATAAGTAAACAAGTAAACTTATATACACTCAAAGAAAAATAGAAAAAAAATGTATAATTTGACATTATCATTTCATTTTCTGTACATTATTTATTTAAAAACAGATTTTTGACCTTTTTAACCCTTTGAGTTTTTTATTTGAGTCATTATACCTCTAGACACAAATAAAGAACAATAGGTTGCAGTCACCGGTATCCTCGCGGTGTTTGACAGTTTAAACCAGCTAATTTTATTTAATTGTCATAATCTGAAATTTAGAACAAGAAGAATGATTTTGATATACTATCATTGAAAGACTTGGTTTGGTTAGATTCAAATTATTGACAGATTAAAAAAAGATTTCTATGATTTTAATTTTCTCAAAACGATTAAATTAAGCACAATAAGTAATAGGTATGTATTTTTTATTTGTTTATTTAATGATTTATGTACACACAAACAGCACAAAGGATAACACACATATATAATATAAGAAAACATAGGTGCTACCTACTTATTCCTGTTGGAATTTCTTCCAGTAGAACTGAGACAGGAAATGTAATAAAAACATGAAACTGTGTGTAACAGAAGATAAAAAATTACGATAAGAAATATGTTTAAAAAAATTTTAGTTTGTATTACGAAATGTGATTTTCTATAAATGAGTAGGTACCTACTACTCTTTTTATTTTATCTCCTCTTTAAAATTACACATTTTAAAGTCACCAAATACCAGAAAACACCTGTACCTATAAAAATTTTGCAATTTGTCATAGACCAACCCATTTTTTATTCGTCACTCCAATTTTTATTTCTCCGAGAATGGAAACATTACCCAATTTTAAAATTCAATTCTAACATTCCAAATTATCCAATTTCACCATGAGCTAGCTGATCACATAATCAATACGAGTGTCAAAGGAAACTTAATTGTCACCCTTCGACCCCTGACAAATGACACTCGACCACTATTATTACGCCGTTATTGGGTGCAGCAATACTTTTAATTAAGTTATAACTGAACCTATTGGGAATTCTAGCATAATTTTATGAGTGGGAACTACTGGCTATTGGGTCGATTTTTGTAGAATTGATATTATATTTTTAACCGACTTAAAAAACAGAAGGAGGTTCGCAGTTTACCAAGCATGTATGTTTGCGATTTTGATGCTGTTTTCTGAAAAGTTTTTTTTTACACTTAGGAGAACTATATTTACAAAACGACTTCAAAACATGGGGGGTTGAAGTAGTTTTTTTTAATCTTAGTTTGTATCTACAAGTACCTACCTATAATAATTATTTGTCTAGTTAATGTAAAGGCGTGTTAGAATATTTTATGAATTATCTTAAATACTGTATTAAATATTGGATCACTAGCAGAATTAATATGTTAATATCAAAAGTAGCAAAAAAACAAAAGAAATGTGTCAATTGTTTTTTGAACTAAGTAGATACCTACAATTTTTACAAGATTCTTGACCGAATTATCTAATAAGTGATTGAGAAATGGTATGCATAGTACCTACCTAGAGTTTTCTGATAAATTGTCGGCTACACATAGATACATGTATCATGTCATCATGTATCAAGATAAAGAAACATTATAATATTCTAGAGATAGTTACGACAACAAAACAAATATTGATTTAAACTGCCCACACATTTAACACATAGATGTTAACACGTTAACCGCCAGATAGGTCACCGGTGACCTACGTTAGCGGAAGATTTGCCTTTAACAGTTTTCTGTCGGCAGTCAAAGTCTTAAACGACCAATAAAATAAGGAATCCTAAATACCATCTGCTTTATTAGAGATGCATTGCCTCCCGCATCATGAAAACCGACGTTTCTCCTCAAACACCTCACATATCCGCAGACAGATCCTCTAATTCTGATTGGTCAAAGGGAATTAAAGTTCTCACACGATACCAGAACATCAGAATATTCAGAATACAAAGGAAACGATAGCGGATGCCGATAGGTACTCTATGCAATCCATATATTAATTCGGTATTTCCATTCTGAATTGTAGGTAATATCAGAATTTTTTTCTCTGGAATTCCAAAACTATAATTGGAATTACAATTTATATTCGGAATATAATAATATTTTTCGTTTCATTTTTTATTATTACATATTCTAAAGCTCGAAAAAAATAATGTGAGGAAACCTGGGCTTATAATTTCTAAGTAGAAGTTTGTAATCGCCAACCCGCATTGAGCAAGCGTGGTGATTAATGCTCCAAACCTTCTCCGTGTGAGAAGAGGACTTTGGTCGGCAGTGGGCATTTTTGTTGATGATCATGATTTCAATGTCGAATTTGTTATAGGTAAGTACCTACATTACTATGTTATAGTCATTTTTAGATTTCCTTTATTTAATTTTCTCCATAACTTTTAGTTTAAGTATTTTATGTTGTACATATATATTTTCTTATTATTATAAACTTATTATTATTATTATAAAATAAATTTGTGTTTGTTACACTATTCATAACTCAAGAATGGATAAATCGGTTTGGATGGAAATTGGTAGGGAGTTAGATTAGAACCAAGAGACGGATATAGGATACTTTTAGTCCAATGCATTTTGTTTTTACTTTTTACCGAAAATCACGAACAGTAACGAGAAAACACGAAGTCGCGGGCAGAAAGAAGTTAGCATTATATAAATAAGTACTATCTTATAGGTACCATTATATAAAACGGAAGAGTTTGCTTTTTTGTTTGTTTGAACGCGCTAATCTCCGTAACTACAAGTCTGATTTGAATAATTATTTTTGTATTGGATAGCAAATTTATCGAGGATGGCTATAGGCTATAAAACATCACGCTACGACCAATAGGAGTTGAGCAGAGCGTGTGAAACCGCGCGGAAGTAGCTAGTAACTAATAAATTTGATGTGTCGTTGCGGGACTGCGACACATTGACTGCCAATCGCCCAACAACTATGTCAATAGTGCCGTTTTATTATCTTAACAGGAATAGGAAAGAATAACTAAACTAGTTAAATAATAGACAGGAAACCCAAAACTAACCAACCAATCAACCTAAGTCAAGGTAATATGAACTATATTGCCGTTGGCAATGAAATCATATTTATTTATTTATTTATTTATAATATGGACAACCAGTAGTTGCTACATTAGGTCTTATATCTAAGCACTTACATTGTAATACATTTTAAATGCACAACATTTTAAGGTGTCACAGCATGCACAGTAGTCTACTTAGCAATTTCTTTCAATACCTTTTTTTTACGTTACAGAATCGTAATTAACAATTTTGATATACGCTCTAATTAAAACAAATACTAGATAAATTTAACCGTTATTTATTTATATTAATCGCAGTAATATTATTATTTAATACTTTTAATAGGTATGGTTAAGGAAAATAACAAAAGGCTATATCAGAATAATTAACAAATCTCAACGTTCATACGTTTTAAATTTGAAATCGTAATATTTATTTGTTTATTGAATTCATAACATAACATAACATAACATCACGCCTTTTATCCCCGAAGGGGTAGGCAGAGGTGCACATTACAGCACTTAATGCCACCACACTGTAACACCCACTTTTCACTATTTATGTTGTCGTAGCGTGATGTTTTCTAGCCTATAGCCAGCCACGATAAATGCGCTATCTAACACAAAAAGAATTATTCAAATCAGACTTGTAATTACGGAGATTAGCGCATTCAAACAAACAAACATAAAAACAAACTCTTCCGCTTTATATAATAGTATAAGATTGCAATAGACGTACACGGTACAATTATAGTTATCTAAAATGATTGACTTAATACAAACACGTGCCCATGACATACTTACTAAATTAAATTTTTCTTATATTTTATTTTTTTTAATTACAATTTAATATAAAAAAATCTTTTAATCACAAAAAACCCAAATAAACAAAGACGATAAAAAAAATCATAAAACAATCGTACTAAGTACCTTTTTTATATTTCATGGGTCGACATTTGACCACTATCTCGCCTGATGGTAAGCGATTATACGGTCTACGATGGACTACGTCATCCTATAAGCAACCTACCTACTTACCTAAATTTCACATGTAGATCCCACACCCAAAAAAATAACGCAAAAATTAAAAAAAGATGCCCCAAATATCACTCTAATCAACCCTGCGCCAGCCGCTAAAGGGCAAAAAGTACCCCAAGCAACAATAGCACGGTAACAATAATCCGGCGGGTTCTCTAGACCCGGCACGCGCCTAACCCTCCACTTTCTAAGTGTATTCAATTGTTAAATTACGAACATTTTTACCGGATTACGAAATAGTAATTGTTTTTACGGTTATTTAAACTTTTGATAAGTTGGGAATTAACATACGTTTTGGTATTTTAAAAAGGAGTTTTATTGTAAAGTAATTAATTATTTTATTGTTATTTTTTTTTTAATTTTTTTTTTTATTATATTATTGTAAAGTAATTAATAAAAAAATAAAAAAAATAAAAATAATAAAAAAAATTAAAAATAAATAAATTAATACTACTTTTTTTCTGACAGTTAGTATTTTAGGACATTGCTTATGAAAGATAACTTTTGGTTCAGGTAAGCGTAAAATTATGAATAATATCTACCAGTGCAAGTGATGATTTGATGTGTTTTAGAAATAACTGTATAACATACAAATCCAAAGAAATACCTAATGAAGTAATAAATCCTACTTTAGGAACAAAATATTTTATCCCTGAAGAGGTAGGGAGATGTGTACTTACATTACGGCGCTTAATGCCACTGTACAATGTAACACCCACTTATCACTATTTATGTTATGAGTCCCATGTACCTATTACGGGTGAGCCTATTGCCATATATATTATATGTATATTATTTATAGTTCTAAAATCAAATTTTACAAAATACCTACCAACGTTACAAACAAATACGGTACTACAATATAAACCTACAAAAAAAATTACGCAATCTCATTAAAATCAATGTATAAGTTGCGTGTCGTGTAGAAATAATGGTAAACTTAATAACGTCCAGAGTTCGATCAGCCAAATCCGATTATACCCGGGATCAGATGTCTCGACAACGAACGTAGATATTACACAATCCGGATATTATCCGCTTATTTATTAATTGTCTTTCTGTAATCTTTTTCTAAGATTTCGTTTTGTTTATTATTTTTTTGATTAGAATCATTATTATGTGATAGATTAGTAAAGTTACCAATAGGGTAGATGCCTAATTTTTATTTCAATGTCCGTCTGGTAGATTATTTCAAGTCATTACACACGTATTTTTTATTTTCTTACAGAAACGAATACTTACGACGATATATTGATTTGAAATGTCGCGTGACGTCACTTCTATGTACCTACATATCTAAATATTATTTTATTATAAGACAAAATAAAAATACATGTCTAATACTTTTTCATTATCTAAGTTACGGACTAATTAGGTAGATTTTTAATTTTCATACCCTGTCATCATCCCTATTGTTAGAAGTATTGAAAGACATTGCTCATATGTAGGCGTGCTCCATCGTCGGCCACATCATCGCTTACCACCAGGCGAGATGGTGGCCAAACGTCGAACTATCAAGCATAAAAAAGGGTACTGAATCTATATTCAGCAGAATATTACTATTATAGTACGTGTCAATAAATTGAAAAGCCGTTGTGTTGATTCACAATTACTTTGGCACATAAAGAACTCCATACCATTTAGTTGTAGGTGTTATAGATTTGAATTCCTCAAGGTAGAAAGAAAAAGTCCTATTTACTGTATAAGATATAAAGCAAATTTGGCACTGAAATTACTTGACATGGTACCAATTTGTCGAAGCTATCATTTATAAATCACCCAATAATGTAGTACCAAAAGCATAAACTGAGAATTTTTTATGGGATTAGCCGGTAAACTAGCAGACAGTACACCTGATGGTAAGCAATCGGCGCCGCCCATGGACACCTGGTACATCAAAGCCGTTACAAGTGCGTTACCGGCGTTTTAGAGATTAAGAATTTGAGGATTGTTGGGGAATCAGGAATTAGGGAGGTTTGAGAAGGGGGAAGGGTTATTGAGCCTCCGGTAACCTCACTCACATGACGAAACACAAAGCAATATTTGTTTCACGTCGATTTTCAAATGGCCGTGGTATCACTCCGGTCGTGCCAGCCCATTCGTGCCGAAGCATGGCTCTTCCACACTTATAACATAAACTGAGATGTTAAACTGATACTTTTAGTAAAAAGATGGCGATGATGACGAGGATGAAAACCGTCACGACTACACCCAAAAATAATCCTCCACACATCGAAAACAAAACCTATTTTTAATCACCATTACTCTCTACATACAGTTAGTATGCAGACCTGATTTCGGCGCGGAAGTGCACACCACACCGATCCATCATTCACGATGGAAATCTAATTTGTTACATTCGGCAACTACTAGCAGCCCCCTAAATGAATTACCGTCGACTCTGCACGGCACTGAGCTATACGATTTATTTTTCCCAATGTCATATGTGATATTACGCATCTGTCCGTGGAATAATGTTTTAGGTGTGCCTTTGGTGGAAGAACATAGGAGGAAAGTGAAGTAAATGGATTTAGTAAGGGCTTCTGGTCACGTTACATCATTTGACGTATGCATTCATCCTTTAAATGAAGCAGGTTTTTACATATTTGTTATTAGGTATCCTTTAGGTGCGAGTGGTGGTCACCGGGTAGGTTTTAATGAGGTAAAACCTCGTCAATAAAAAAATAAGGTATGCAGAATGTGCGGTTGACGCGATTTTGCTGCAACGTGGATAGACAAAAGATTGTCATACGTCTTGCGTTCGTCAATTGACGAAATCGTGCGTATGTTGAGTTTAGAGATAATAGCCAATACCTTTCTGAATGCTTAATACAAATAAATGTATTTTTCTATAGGTAAGTACAGCATCATTGTAAGTTTGTTATTGTGTGGTGAGTGTTTTATTAACATAAAGTGAAATTTTTCTCAAGCAATATTTTCTCATTAGTGGCGAACTCAAGCCTTTATTTTCTTATCTAACACCCAACTATAGAAACTACAGGACGACTCGGATCTCCTAAATAGAACTCAGCCACTTTGCAAAACTCAAAAAAAAATCTTCCCAGCCGCCACTACAAACAACAAAGTACTTATTTCATTCACAATTTTTAATAAATAAAGCGTCCAAACTAAAATAAACACCAATCATCCGGGCGTCTATTACACCATTGACAAACGGCTAAAAAAACAAGCAAGCATCAATTGCGGAGCAGACGAACATGTGTTACTCGCGACAAAACGACGATATTAAAATCGCACGTCCTTGGCAACATCCTACATCCGCTTCTCACAGTAAATGTTGCACGCATTAAATCATTGCGTTTAGGTTACGGTAATAAAAATTAAAACTTTTGTCTTCGGTGTGACTAAGGAATTTGATCGGATGAAATTGACATCGAAATGAAACATAAAACTAGACTACTTGACTTACTTGACTTAATATCCTGTGTCCCCAAGATGGGGCAGAGGGCGTCCACTGAAGTTCTCCATCGCGATCTGTCTTGAGCTTCACGCTTCACCTCACTCCACGTCATACCGATGCTCGTCGCTTCTGCCAGTACGGTGCGACGCCAGGTTTGCCGAGGACGGCCACGCTTTCTTTTTCCTTGGGGATTCCTATCCAAGGCTTGCTTGGGTATGTGGTTAGAATCCCTTCGGAACGCATCATAAAGCTATGATTAATATCATCCCTAATTACTAGCTATGATTAATATCATCCCTAATAATTATTCTCTGACTTTTACAATTCAGAATTTAATATACAATAGAGGTAGACAAAGAAGACTTTCAAATTTCGTCGCACATTTCAAAGCATTATCTCAGGATTAGATACACGATAAAGATTCAGGGTCGCCATTAGGCTAATGGGGCACACGTGGCCTCGCCAAATCCCTTCGTCGTGTGAAGGCGATTTAGTGCCCAAATTAATTATTAATGGACCCTTTGATGCGGTATGGCCCAACAAGCAGATGATTTGTTGATTTCGAAAGATTTTTACACGGACCTATTCTAGAGTAATCTGATGGTGATGAAGATTTGTAAAAATTTTAAAATTGTAGAAACAATATGGCTGTATCGTGTAGTACCTATTGTGTTAGTAGGAAGACTGACATTATTATGACAATTATTGAAATAATGATATAATTGTTCATTAAATGTAATATCCTATTCATTGATTCATTCATTGTACGGTGTAAACGCCGTTTGATTGCTTACAACTTGCTTCATTACAATTTATTTTTATTGCGTTTCGATTATTTGTGGTCTTCGATTAAATGTGTAGTTTATACTTTAAATTTTGTTCTGTATTAGAAAGATTCCTGTATAGTTTGATGAACTATCATTCTGTATGTAACTCCCAGCAAGCAAGCCGACTGAAGAAATCTTTCTGAAACAACATCGTAACTACGTTCATAGTCGACATACGCGTAAACTACCGTATTCCGTAATTACCATCAATCATCCGATTCCACAGAACTACGTGGTCAAAACTACGTTCTTCATTGACCCTAAAGCTTTAAATCTTAACCTTATTAGAATCTTCCTGTGTCCAATTGTTGCGAAACGTGCCGCGGACTTCAAAGCGAGTACTGTCCAATGAGCGCAATGAATCATAGGCCGTGGAATTGATTGAAACTGTTTTTATAATGCCGACCACTGGCGGTTTAGTCAAATTGGTCGACTCTGTAGATAGGTTTAGATTGGATGAAACATTTTTAGTTAGCGTTTGTTCGGTTAGAACATTTTTATTAATAATAAAACTTTTGTTGGGCGCATTTGGCATTTTGATTCGAATTCGAACTTTTTTGTTGATTGATTCGTGTATCTATTTCAGGTTTTGCATTAGACAAATTACGCTTTTAGTTCTAGTTTGTGTTCAGAATTTTAGTTTAGTTGAAGCTAGTATTATTGTAGGTGGCTCTATTACGACTAAAGTTCCCAAGGTCTGCTTCATAGGAGTTGTGAAGTGTAACACTATCCGAATGGCGACTTTGACCCCAATTCAGTTGGGACCAATCTCATGAGTATGTGTTTCAGACGGGATTTTAATTCATTTATTAGGATTGGAAAAATAATACACAGTTTGTTTTATGCTACGCTCTTTACGCCTAAACGAAAAAGCTAAAAGATATGGATACCCAGTTCTCTATAAGCAAATAATTTGTCACAATTCGGGAAATTCACACAAATCTCTAAAAGCACGGGATAATTAAATTTTGAGAAAAAAATATGAAGCCTCCAGTGGAAGGACTAGAAGTACCAAAAGAAACTGACAAAACATAATGCACAATATCAAACCAATAACAAAACACTAATTAAAAATAGACAAACAGACCTTTTCTTCTATAAAAAAGCAGCATCAGACGAAGCAACAATTGCGTCCAATTGAAATTCTGCCCTGAGAAAACATTCAATCTCGCACAATTAACACCTCTTAACCCATTCCGGCGTTCGCACGCCAATCACCAGCCAGAAGATTGTACAATTTAATCGCTGCCACACTGTTCTTGTGCCAGATACAAACATCAATAGACTGGAGAATTAAAAAAATATTCAGATATTTTGATATTGGAAATAGAAGGAACTGTTATGAAGTTTCCAGTTAGATACGTGTTAGTTGATATAAAATAAGAGAAAGATAGTACAGTGAATGGCAATAAAAACTCTTTGAAATTGAATATTTGATCGCTAGAAGCATTAAAAATAGACGATAGACTATTTTGGCTTCGTTTTAAATGACATAGCAAAAGGGTTCAGAAAATTATAAATATAAGAACTCAGTTTCAAGTGTGTAAAGAAATTGTTCTGCAACAAAAACATTAAGACTAGCAAATTAATAAATACCAAAGTACCAAACCATTGACAACAACGCTAACCTTCTTCACAACACAAACTAAACGCATCTGCATTCACCATTCATCAAAAGACAAGCCAAGGCCATTTCTATCGCAAATTCTTAACAAAAAAATATTCACACACTCGACCATTATGAGCTACGATTTAATTTACGACTAGATCTCTTTGGATCAATTAAAGTGGCAGATGACAAACAGTGGTCATGACTAAGACACGCGTAGGTGGCGTGGTTCCGTGGGAAACGTGTTGACTTGATTTTGACAGACGTGCATTTGTCTAGGATTTTTAGGATAGAAGGTTATGCACATTTTAGTGATGTAACAACCAATTGAAGTACGTATAGTTTTAATGTACATACATAATTATTTATTAAGTACTAGGTAGTAGTGGTTTTAGAGAAGATGATGATGATGATGGCGATGTATCAACCTTTGGTGCTGGTCAAGACACTTTGGGATTTTCGATTTTCTGTGTCTTAAATACAGCAAGTCTGTAATTTTGCGTATTAAATACAGCATGGATTTCACTCTCGGTACAGGATGACGTAGAACTTGTAATAAAGTTGTTAAAAAGATATCATTTGCTTCAGAATAATTTTAATAAAGACACTGTTGTTTATGTTAAGACTCACAAATTATTATGAGACTCGGCGGAGCCGGCTGCGACATTAACAGATTGATAATTACTAGTTGTCGTCAAGTGGTTAAATTTCGACAGATACACATTAATCAGTTCAATTTCCCTGATTGGAAGAGTCTTATAGCGTTATGATGCTGATGATGACTTTTGAACAGTTGGAAAAGACGGAATCGATTTTAAACTTTCAGATAAATGCAATGAAGTTGATTACAATGCCAATCTTGACATTCCTAAAGTAAGGAAACCAGTTGATTGAGTATCACGGACGTTGCATCTGAAAACGGAGGCTGTGGGCGGATGAAACGTGGGAACTCTCAGTGGACTAGTCAACAATGAGTCAAAGTAGAGTACTGACTAATGTAGGACATGCGCCATACTACGGAAAGTAGGATGAATAGGAATATTTTTTGTTCCAAATGATAAGAGAAAGGAAGTTAATGATGGTGATGATGATAATGCATTTCAAACAGGTTTAAATTTATTCCATTTATGAATTAAATATTCAAGAAAATATCTTGATGATATCGTTGCGCTTTGGCACGTTCAAGTTGAGTTTCTGTTCCCAAATTATGTTCCACTAATGATCCCACTAATGCTAGTTAGTTCTGTACAAACCAACTAGCCTAACAAAGGAATCAAAATAAAATAATTAGAGCACACGTTCGAGCAATCAACAGCTTCCTCCATTAGTTTCCAAGCTTTATTATAATTAGCAACTTTGTTATCGTTAACAAAATATATTTTACTGACGCTAATCTGTGAGGAAACGGGGACCTCGGTGACCCAAGGACCACATGTTTTGCAATTAAAAATGAAAGATTCTTTATAATGTACAAAAGCTTAGTGTTGCAGATATCTGGGTCTTGTAGACCGCCTGTCTCCAGATAAGAATGTCATACGTTTGCGTTTATCTTGTTTTTATGGTATTATTTATAAAGAAATGAGTATTCTAATGTATTCTTTGTAATTTTTAATTGGTTGGTTGCTAGAATTTTTGGTTTCTTAAGTTTCTTATCGGGTATTATAATGTTGCTGCAATTCTTGGGAATCGACATCATTTGATTTAATAATAACGGTTTCGTCTTACTTATCCATTTTACAATTAGTAAAAACTGTTCGTATATAAAATTGCTTGTATCTTTCGTCTAATTCCGAATCATTCACAAAGTTCACGGCACTTTAAACATTATTTTTATGTAATATTCCTCACACATACTTTCACAATACATAACACAATCACATGTCTTTTGTCACATTATCACTTTAATCACCTTTTGGATTAATTCCTAAGTTTGAACACACATTCAATCTTAGTGTGTGTTAATATCAGCTGCATTACTTAACCAAACATTTTAACCCCATTATCATCCGAATGCAATTCTTCTTAAACATACGATAAGTCATTCATTTCAGTACTGCATGTTGTAGATTTATTTAATTAGAGATGTAGATTCCATGGTCTCACACGAAGGGCTATCGCAGGGAATGGCCAACAAACAAGTGTTATTAATAATATTAATATAATCATGACATAACATCGATCAGTTTCCGTTGAGAATTCTCTAGATTGTAGATATAGTACGGCGTTGTTCTTGGCCAATTATAATAATGTACTGTACGCGGCCACCCAGGACGGTAACGCGACACCCGGATTAGAACGCAGTGGGTTCGGAGTCATTGCATTTGGTTTCGATGCAGTTTTGAGGGTCATTTTTGATTGTTGGAGAGGGTTCGTCATTTGTGGATTAGCTTTGAATGTAATTTGATGGATAGAGAAGTGACTGTGCTCAAGTAACAATTGTTAAACTTTGCTTAGGGCTTTTAAAAAAGGAGTTCATGTCCAAGATTAGTTTTACTATTCTATTGTCTTTATAGTGGTTATCGCATACATTCGTGTTTATGCCATGCGGGATCTAACTAGCCACATACATATACACTTATACAATTCTCAAAAAAAGCAAAAAAATACTCTGCAAAAAATTAAATCGTCTCTATTCATCTTCATATGCCATCGAGCGATTGAACCACATTACTATCTAATAATACGCGAATGAATGGCCCGTCCATTGAGTCAAGTATTGTTCGACAGACACTAATTGATGCAGAGCGGTCGCCTTTTGTGATAACACGAGTATCTAGCAGCGACGCAGCTGCTTTTAATAATATACCTTTAGATGTTATACTGATTTCATTTTGTATTGGGTGATAGATTTGAAGTTGATCGTGATCGTGGTGGTGATTGTACTTAGTCTTTTAATAGATGAAGAAGATAGAATGAAGTCATTTTTTCTGGCTTTGGCAGAATCTGGACAGTATTCCTTTGGTAGCAGGATTTAGGTTTAAACGGTTAAATATCACATTTATAGTTGGAATAGGAGCAGTCATTCATTAATGAATATTTGATGTTAGTTAATAGAAATCTTCTTATACTAAAAGAATCCTTAAAAATTAACTGAATCGTTAGACAAAACCTCAAAACATAAAATCCTATACCTACTAAAAAATCGCATCGAAATTCGAAGGAAACGTTAATATCAGAATTATTCAATAAGCGAAATCTAACGCGGCCCGAATGCCGG
Organism: Spodoptera picta; assembly: GCA_038387885.1. Classification (NCBI taxonomy): domain Eukaryota; kingdom Metazoa; phylum Arthropoda; class Insecta; order Lepidoptera; family Noctuidae; genus Spodoptera; species Spodoptera picta. The sequence goes on along the minus strand of JAZHFQ010000097.1, from coordinate 73,981 downwards.
ACGCATGTTATTTGAGGCGGGCCGACCGAGGCGCCTCGCAGCCGCCTTGATTTCATATTATATCTAGCTTTCTTATTTTAGGTGCTAATGTGTGGTCTGATATCTAATATGGTATATTAGACGCTTCGCAATTGTTTAATAGAAGTTGATAGACTTTTGTTGGTGTTTGTAATTAATTGTTTTAGATTGTTTTGTCTTTAGATACGAGTGATTGGTTATTTGCTGCACTTATGTATATTAGAAATACATATGATCAAATGTAAAGTTTTAAAACAACTTGACATTTGTACGTTTTTTGGCTTACTCGCGTAATTATTTGACGAGGAACTCGATTAGTTTCAAGCCATATGAGCCTCTAGGCTCATATTCATAAGCAGCATTCTGCGACACGCGACCCGGTGACTGTCGCGCTGCTGCTGAATTACTGCTGTCGCAATTTTGTATGTATTACGAAAGTTAAAACATAAACTTGACATTTGGGCTAATTAGTAGTTAGTAAACAATACATAATAGATAGTTTGCATCATGAAATGAGAGGTGAATAATGAAACTTAAAAGATAATAGAGATTTTTGAAATCATAAACAAAGATAAATCGTCGCTCTTTATGGGAAAACGGACCAAAGCCCTCAAGGAATTGAAACTAAAGCGAAACGAAAGAATCATTGCAAGATTGCAGACAGTATCAATTGCAAATTGCAACAGCATAAGTGATATAAAGCTAACACACACTTAATGTATGATCCGAAGTATTAAAGTAATGTCTCAGATAAATCCCTGTTATATTTCGACATGGAAGAATCAGCACGCGACATTGTGAAGGCTCAAAATGGAAGCGAAAGCGATATATTTATCTTTTCTTGTCTTAAAATCGATTAGAATATGCAATTGAATAGCAATCTGTAAAGCAAATTACATCAGAAACTATTTCAATTCTGTTTATTTTTAATCCAGTGCCAATGACACTTGAGTGCCTCTGATCAATACTCACGTGGTCACCGGTGACCGCTCTCCCCTAACTCCATTATAGATCTTATTTCTGATGCTTAGAGATAACTTTTGTATGACCAAATTTTTGGGGATTTTCCGTTCGATATTTCAGCAATTAAAGGTTTAATTGAAACTTGTGTTTTTTCTCAAATATTTTGCTTCTCTTGACAATTGCCGACCTTTTATAGAAATACTGATGTATCTTCAGCTCATTAGTACCAAAGGACCCAGTTTCACAGTGAAACTTGGTCCTTCGATACCAACCTCGCCATCATCCTATATCTTGTCCTACCTCTCATCACAGGAAGCAATGTCACAATTGGCGTGGCGAGCGTCAATTTAATGATCTGCCCGCGCCCGGACGACGGTCATTGATTCTCGTAACATTGGCGCCATTCGGCGAGTCTTTTGTTTTAACTTTGTGTACTTTCTGTATAAGTTTTTAGTCGTTTTGTTGTAAAGAATATGGTTAAATTGATGTTGAGGTCTATTAGTATTCGTAAACAACATAGCTAGAAGATAGATGTATACATCAAAATTTTACAAGATTGTTTTGAGAACGATTCTGTGACCAATGAAATGATTGTTTTTTCTGTTGGTCTCAATAGGTTAATCGAAGACCCGAGGGACTGCTTTGTGAATTATGATCATGGTAATTTTTGTAACAAATCATTATGCTTATAATACCGCAACTTGTGAATGAAATTCATTTCCTTCTTAATAGCCTTATTGGCCAGTTCGTTCTTCATCTAGATTTAGATCCACAAAACGCAAGCAAGCTTTTAAAGCATCTTACCAATTGTAGTAATTAAGATTGATATTGGAAGTCTTCCTAAAACGTACACAAAGGCCACTTCCTAGTTTCACATCATGATTCACTCTTGCAATGTCAGTCGTGGCCATTTAAAAATAGATATCCCTGTTCACACAATGACGATCTATTTCTATTTATAGTAATTGGTCTGTAGTACAAATTTTACCAATTTCGTTAGTCGGGCCAGCCGGCGGCTTTAGGTCATTGATGGTCTTAATTTTTTTTTATTGTCGTAGATTTTTATAATTTGGCTGTTATATATATAATTCAACTAGACTTCTAGAGCAAGTGGTTGTAGTAGCTTTAAATATGATAACGGGGTATATAATTTAAAAGTCTAATAATTCCGTCATAAAACGAATCAAAGTTTAGGAGTGTGAGCTAAAACGTCCCTAGAAGTGACGTCATGCTACATTTCAAATCAAGATATCGTCGAAAATATTTGTTTTTGTAAAAAAAATAACTACGTGTCTACTGTCTAATCTGTTTAAATAATATATCAGACGGACATAAAAAATAAAAATTTTGCCTATAATAGTAACACCATTTATAAATTTGTAATCTACTAATAGAGAAGTAACTTTTTGATTTTCACCTTAATCACTCTTAAACAGCGTAACAGAACATCACGCCTTTTTATCCCCGAAGGGATAAGCAGAGGTGCACATTACGGCACTTAATGCCACTGTACAATGTAACACCCAATTTTCATAAATTATGTTATGAGTCCCATGTAATAGGGGGTGAGAGCCTATTGCCATACACCGGATACAATTCCAGACTCCGTGCTACTATCGAGATCTTTTCTTAAAAAACCCCGTAATACTTAGCCCGACCCGGGAATCGAACCCGAGATCCCGTGACCGGTAGTCGCACTTGCAACCACTTGACCAACGAGTCAGGCCTCTTAAACAGTTCTACAAAAAATCTTGAATAATTTATTAAAGAAATGTAACATGGATAACAAACTGCACCGTGCTCTAATCATCTTCAATCTAAAGTCTTCTTGTAGATGAGCCCCATAGCACTTACCCATTACCAGTGCCGGTGCCGCCGACCTTAACACTCCTGGCGCCACCGAATCGCTCTCTTCCTTTGCACTGATTGCCCTTGCTTGCTTTGTTCCTGTCCTCACGCCTGCATGTACCTTCAGAACTAAATTCGTGTTTATACTTCGTTTAGTATCTTTAAAGTCTATGTAGTTACTGATTTTGATGCTTTTTGATGCATTTTAGGAGCTTATGTACATCGTAAAGAAGTATTATTTGTTGGAAACTTAAATTTTTTCAATCTTTGTTAAATCTGTCTACTGTTTTGACCTGGAACACCAGAGGCGTTACAAGTGCGTTACCGGTCTTTTGGGGATTAGAAGTTTGAGGATCATTGGGGATTCAGGAATTGGGGAGATTGGGGAAGGGGAAGGCAATTGAGCCTCGGTAACCTCACTCACACGACGAAACACAACGCAATTGTTGCTTCACGTCGGTTTTCTGTGAGGCCGTGATATCACTCCGGTCGAGTCAGCCCATTCGTGCCGAAGCATGGCTCTCCCACACTTATAATATAAATGGTCCTTCTTTCCATAAATTGCTAGCCTTATAAATAAATCTTGTTTTTAAATAAACCGATACAACTGTTCCTTAGATCCGCACTTTATATTAAATAATTTGGCTAATTTGGCAGTACTCAATAGCAAGCAGGAAGACTCATTCAGATTAGGTCTAGTTAGTGTTTATACTCTTTATCATAAGAATGGTTGGCGCCACAAAATCGCCATCTTCCTTTACTCTGATTGTCCTTGACACTTAGTTACCTCTCCTTATCCTGCTGCGTCAGTTATAAGTCATGTCAATTGACGCGGAGAACCTAACGGGTTACCGGGGCTCCGGCTCAACGTGCAGGAGAAGGAACGGGGTGGTTTTTAGTCAGTATGAGTCTGACACTCCCTCCCGCCTCACCTAGGCGGGAGCAGTCATTCGATGATTTTTCCTCCTTAAAAAAAAGACTTTAGAATTGAAAAATATAGAGGTAAATACCGTCTCATTTTGATGTATCTAGCTTACTTTTTATACTTTCAAATGAACATTTGTTAACTGCAAATGAGAGTAGAATATAAAAGGAAAGGGGAATGAAGAAGGCCAAACTTAAATAAGGAATACTGTGGAGAGGAATAGCAAGAAGAACAAGAGACGGTCGGTGTTATGATCTGTACTGAAGGATGAGTAATTGTGGATGATAATACTGAGATAGACAAAAACTCTTACAAGCTATACCTCTAATACTCTTAACTTATGTCCTGTACTTCATTGATTACATGACCACTCAAATCCAAGACAACTATAACCAAACATCACAATAACTTTGAATCCTAACCCCATACACTCAAAAGCCATAATCGCAATGATCATAAAACCAATATCACTACAATATTCTCACTTAGCCGTCGCAAATTTAACTAGGGTCGACTGGCGCCAGAGAATCGGTTGCTTCCTTTCGAGCACTGATTGTCTCATTTATAGCCATCCGTACGTAATCACGTGGTAGACCATCCATCTACATTAGTGAACAAACAAACTGACAGGACGATAGAACAATAGATCTTATTAAAGATAGAAGTAGCTGATCAATAAAGAGGATAGATAACGTTAAAAGTCCTTAGTTAAATACATTTTAACCGCCTTCAAAGTAAAAGAAGGTTTCCAGTATGACCTAAGTACCTATATGTAAGTATTAGTCGCGGAGAACCTAACGGGTAACCGGGGCTCCGGCTCGACGTGCAGGAGAAGGAACGGGGTGGTTTTTAGTCAGTAAGAGTCTGACACTCCCTTCCGCCTCACCCAGGCGGGAGGAGTCATTCGATGATTTTCCCCCCTTAAAAAAAAAAAAGTATATGTAAGTATGTCCGCGATTATCTCGATTGACTGAACTGATTTTTAATGTGATTTTCAGAAAAGTGTTTGTTACACTCAGGATCAGAAGAAATGAAAAGAGCTTAACATAACATCACGCCTTTTTATTCCCGAATGAGTAGGCAGAGGTGCAAATTTTGACACTTAATATCACTGTACAATGTAACACCCACTTTTCACTATTTATGTTATAAGTCCCGTGTAATAGGGGGTGAGCCTATTGCCATATACCGGGCACATTTCTAGACTCCGTGCTACTAATGAGATTTTTAAAAACCCAAGTAATACAAACTTTGCTCGACTCCGAGACCCCTTGCCCGGCAGTCGCACTTGCGACCACTCGGCCAACGAAGCATGAAAAGAGCACATAGTATAATATTAATAGACTTTATTGTTAACCGACTTAGAATTTTAGAAACCGACTTTACCGCTTGGATGTCGGAAGTCGGTTTATTCGACTAAAACACGTACAGCTAGTAATGTTCAGTTAATACAGACTATGCAATTACTATACTAAAATATAAAAACCTCGGTAATCATTTGTGAGAATTGTGTACCGAAATCAAGTCATTGGATTCTAACACCGTGACACTAATACTATCATAGTACGGACTTATGTATGTAGACTGGTTACTTTACACTTTTTATTTAGTTTAATATGTTGTTATGGTATAAGCCGGTAAACGACCTGACGGATCACTTGATGGTAAGCAATCGGCGTCGCCTATGGACACCCGAAACACCAGTGCGTTGCAGGCATCTTGGGATTAGGAATTTGGGGATTTTGGTGAGGTCGGTAATTGGTCCTTAGGTAACCTCACTCACACGACGAATCACAACACAAGCGTTGTTTTACGTCGGTTTATAAGGCCGTGGTATCACTCTGGCCAAGCCAGCCGATTCGTGCCAAAGCATACGTAAATAAAAGTTAAATCAATGACTTTTACAACCATATTGCTGAAAAAATGCCTACAAAACACAAATAAAAATCGACCTTATTCTATAATATAAAGTCACAGCTATAAAATTTATGTATTTACTACATTATGATAATAATAAATAATACATTACGTAAAGTTTGAAATCAAATGCTTGTTGAAGGTCAAAGCGATATCAGAAATTCTCGGAAAACCTTCAATGGAGTCGTATTATCGTTTTCTTAGACCCATTTCTACTGGTTCCATGAAGTACCTCTATAATCTGGATTAATGGATACAATTAATATGAAAGTGATGCTTTCCGAGGATGGACCTAAGGACCACGATTGAATCTTGAACTTGATTTTAAGGTTCTTTGATGTGTAAGACTTTAGTCTTAAGTTTTTTAAAACATATGATTACTGATTAGTAATTTTTAATCCCTTAACTCGTCGAGTACCGGTTTTGTAGACACAATTATAGAACAATAGGTTGCGGTCACCGGTGTCCGCTTGGTGTTTGACAGTTTAATGAGGTTTTGTAAAATTCACAATAAATCTGTTTTGATACTTACTTAGTTGTAAAAAAAATCAGTGCGTTTGTCTCTAGTCATTACTGCGATTTAATCATGTATTCATTTATTTGTCTCGTGCATCAATTTTTAGAAAAACCTGAGACTGGTGACTGTTATACGTAAAACCTGTATCACAGATTTCCAAGTCAACCACGGACGCAATGCAATTATTTACTGAATTACATAAAGTAATTATGTGTTTCTTAATAAATATAGTAATAAAAATTAGTTACTTACTCAATGTTTCATTTTAAGAAAAACGCTTCCTTTAGGTTGCCTGCCTCGTTGGCCGAGTGGTCGCAAGTGCGACTGTCGGGCAAGGGGTCTCGGGTTCGATTCCCGGGTCGAGCAAAGTATTTAATGTGTTTTTAAAAAAATCTCAGTAGTAGCACGGAGTCTGGAATTGTGCCCGGTATATGGCAATAGGTTCAATTACCCCTTCGGGAATAAAAGGCGTGATGTTATGCTTCCTTTAAGTCTGCTTGAAAAATAAGATGACCTTTTTCCCAATAATGGATAACCCCGCGGCACCTACTAACGTAGTAGGCAAACATATGAATTAAAACCATACCTACAGTATGTAATGTATGTACATCACACTAATAATCAAATCATAAAAGAACATAGAAAAACAATAATTGCTGGTTTACTCAGTCTGTCTATCAGAATTACATGGAATACATATAATCGATAATTTTTAATATCTTGTAACAACGGCTGTGATTACCTAAATACATGTTCAGATAATTTTTATCGATAATCCCTTTGAAATTGTTCACGATACAATCGATGAAAAATCATCTATTTACTCGTTATATGTATTTTATATTGTTATATAAGTTTATACTGTTTTAATTGGAATTACGGTTAAGGGTATTTGTTTTAATGTCAAACAATTTTTTATATTTGGACTAAAGTCTTATTTTTTAAACCTTCGTTAGTCCACTCTATAAGACACACTCTAACAGAAGTATTTTAAAAAAACAACCACACAAAAAAACATCAATAGTTTGTTTAAAGCCGTGGTTTCTGACCTCATCTTCACCAAACAGCCGCCAAAAATGGTCCTTTTGGAACACTATATCTGAGATTACAGTCAAATAACATGAGTACACACATCACATCTTTATTTTTAAGACTGTATACGACCAACATTAGCTGACATTTGTTACATTTGCATTCAAAATATCACCACTCCAAAAGACCGCAGACAAACCTAACTAATACTCCATTACTTTTCATTCATTCCAAGAACCAATGAAGTAAATTCCAAGAATGAATATCACGCTTGAAGAAAGTGTACGGATGCAATGAAGCCATTAAGCTAAATGCCTGTGACGGGGTATGAACGTGGTACCGAGGGCATGAGCCAAATCATGACTGACCATTTCATTGATAAGACAAACATTCAATTGTTTGATGTTAAGTGGGCCGCTAAGATGGAGCTCGTCAGAAAAAGGGCTAAGGATTTGAATTTTTTATGGAATAAGCTAACGGCCGCTTCAAAGACCAATTTTAATTTCAGGATTAAGATCTATTTTAGAGTTATTTCAAGTTTCTATCAAAAACTAAGATCAATTCTAAGATATTGGATTATTGAAATCGATCCTAAGAAACTATGATACTATACATATCAAGTTAGATATACGAGAAAACCTAACGGGTAACCGGGGCTCCGACTCGACGTGCAGGAAAAGGAACGGGGTGGTTTTTAGTCAGTAAGAGTCTGACACTCCCTTCCGCCTTACCCAGGCGGGAGCAGTCATACGATGATTTTCCCCCCTTAAAAAAAGACAGGAAAAAATAAAAAGGAACAGTAAAGGAAATATGATGATCTATGGACTTACATAAAGGACTTACATAATGGACTTACATAATTTACAAACGTCAATCACCGGATAATGAGATATGTTAGCGCATTATTGCAAAACGACTGCACCTATCTGCATGAATCACTTTTGTTGCGGGTAATAAGGCTTGTATCAAAACAAACGTTGACTAAATGCAATGACAGATGTTTGATGTCAATAATATTATTCGGCTTTAGTCTATACCAGTTTACTGCATGTTTTTATCAAAATAATATTTGGTTGAATGAAAGGCCGAGAATGCACAATTCTCCTCTAGTACAGGCGGCTCTGACTACTTACCTTGAGATGATCTGTCTGCCCTTTTGCTCTCTATTTCATAAAACGTACTTGAAAATGTCTAACAAGAAATCAAAACTTAAAAGAGTTGAATTATCGAATAAAGAAATACTTATTATACTCCACCATACATACTCCTTGAGCAACATAAAAGCGCAATTTTAGCTCCCTACCACCTTCAACGCCTACTGGATCAACACATTTGTTTATAAGCTTTGCACGATGTTTGCTTTTCCTCTATATTTAGAAACCTTTAATTAAGATTGATTGATGTATTATTCATTAGATAAGTATCACTATAGATAGACAGACAAAATGATACTAATGCAGGATATGAATAGATAGTGAAAAGGATTAAACGAATTTGGGAAATACGTGTTTCTAGAAGACGATTGCTGCATTAGGACGACGACAGGGTATGAAATTATAAAATCTAATTAGTCCGTCAGTTAGGTAATGAAAAAATATTAGACACATATTTTTTTGTTTTGTCGTATAATAAAACAATACTTAGATAAAACGAATCAAAGTTTAGAAGTGGGGGCTAAAACGTCATTTCTACGTATAAAATTTACATAAAAGTGACGTCACGTGACATTTCAAATCAATATATCGTCGAAAATATTCGTTTCTGTAAGAAAATAAAAAATACTCGTCGAATGATTTAAAATAGGTAATCTACCAGACGGCCATTAAAATAAAAATTAGAAATCTACCCTATTTGAGCTTAACACTTTACTTACCAATCAACAAAAAAATGGAACGGTTACCCATACAGAAACAATGACAGTAAGACATTGGAACAACCTTATTCCAAGACCAGAACTTATTAATGGTAGGAATATAGAGATACACCGTGAAATATATTTCTTTTTCGTCCCGCGGCAAAACAACTTACCCTAAGGAGCACTTTGGATCATCATCATCATCATCATCATCATCATCATCAACAGCCTATAAATACCCACTGCTGAGCAAAGCCTCTTCTCACACGAAGAAGGTTTGAGCTTTGATCACCAAGTTTGCTCAATGCGGATTGGCGATTCCAAACTTATTATTACACATTATAAGTCCAGGTTTCCTCACGATGTTTTTCCTTCACCGTTTGTCAGTGGTGTCTAAATAATCTTAGAAAGTACATATTACTCGGAAAAAGTCACATTAGTACTTGCCGTTTCTAGGTTTCGAACCCGCACCCTCATACATGAGAAGCAGGCGTCTTAAACCTCCAAGCCACTACGACACATTGGATGTTTAAAGTGAAACAAAAAATTAAAGATTTAATTTTTCTTTTACTTTAAAAATAATTTAGATACGCACATGAACAACTAGAGGTAGACGTAAATTTGTAGGCACTATTCGCATCGCACGTGCCACCCGACGAGAAACACCTCTTCAAGGATTATACGGCGTGATGTTGATAATATACTAGGTATGAGTTCGTATGCGCTTTTGAGGTTTGCTTTTTACAATAGTTCACCAGTTATTTTTTCATATAAACATTTTATATCTTTGTAAAACTATTGTATTACCGAGACAAGACCATTTTACTTCGGGACGAAAACGTAATAGATTTTACGGTATGTAAACAGGTCTAACAAAAATCTCTTAACACAAGAATTCCTAGATAAAACTCCTCCACGATCAATTTTTCCACATAGAACGGGCAGATGCGCGTGAGTCACTTAGCTGTCGTTCGTGTAATTACGGTGACACTGTAATGAGGAAGTGCCCTACTAATGAATATTGACTGGTTTACCCTCATCGTGCCTATGCCCCGATTTTAAATTCATTCATAAGATTTTTTAGATTACTATAAAAATTGTAGTCATTATCTCTGATTAATTCGGCTCGTGACTATTTATTTATTTATTTTATTTTATTTTAATTTGGGTAACCAACAGCTATAGTCGTGGTGGCCCGGAGGTCTAGGACGCCCACTTCTCATGCATGAGGGTGCGGGTTCGAAACCTACCAACGGCAAGTACCAATGTGACTTTTTCCGAGTTATATGTACTTTCTAAGATTATTTAGACACCACTGACAAACGGTGAAGGAAAAACATCATGAGGAAACCTGGACTTATAATTTCTAATTATAAGTTTGAAATCACCAACCCGCATTGAGCAAGCGTGGTGATTAACGCTCTAACCTTCTCCGTATGAGAAGAGGCTTTGCTCAGCAGTGGGCATTTATAGGCTGTTGATGATGATGATGATGATGAACAGCTATATTACAAAGAATAAAATTTCAGAATATGCTAATACAAAGCCAATTATAGGATTCCACGTCTTTTTTTTTGTTTTTTTTTTAAGTGGGGAAAATCATCGAATGACTGCTCCCGCCTGGGTGAGGCGGGAGGGAGTGTCAAACTCTTACTGACTAAAAACCACCCCGTTCCTTCTCCTGCATGTCGAGCCGGAGCCCCGGTTACCCGTTAGGTTCTCCGCGACTCCGAATCGGCATCGGCCCTATTGGGCCCCATCTGTGGTGGTCTGATGGCTCTTTGAGGCGCGGCTTCCACGGCTAGCTATAGTCTATCTTTACAGAGGTTTTGCGAATGCAATGCACATAATAGTATAAAACATGGATATTCATTCAAAAAATTTAAGGTTTTGTCGCCTACGCACCCTGGAACTGTTTGTGGTAAATGGATCAAGTCCTAAATCCTTGCACAATCTATTATAATTCCTACTCACTCGCACAATATAGGAATTTTGTCTACTATAATATCGTAATGAACTAAACATAGCTCACGATAAATTATATCCGTTTTAGTCCGTAGTCCACGCACGTTTTGGTATTAGATTACCAGGTTTTCATTGCCATTCAGAGTCATATGTACCAGATTATGGATTATGTCGAACGACGCAGGTTCCGGTGTAGGTAAGGGAGAAGGCTGCGGTCACAGCAAGGGTGAGGATGTGCGGCATGTTGGGCATTTCCAACCCGCTCTTCTCTCAACACCCAACTTCCTCCATCCAGCTTCAGTGATATTAGCGCAGCCAAAGGTCCAAGCTCCTTTTGCAAGATGAGCAATGTACGCCATCATTGAAGTCCATATTGCAACGGGCACACTTCATCATTATGACTATGATTGTTTCTTAGTATGACTACCTCACAAAGTTAATGTGACCAATGGTTGAGAAACTCTGATACCTAGTTGGTCAAGCGTATATGCGTGCATACGACTAATGCGCTCGCGCGGTATTATCTAACAAAACAGTGAATCTAGAAAAACATTTAAAAAACGAAGAGCGTCAATCCATTTTTACGTTGAATTAATTAAGAATTCTTAGTACTTAGCTGCCATGAAGACTTCGAGCTGGCGAAAAATGGTTGTTTAATATAAAACATCTTCTGCGAACCTCTGCCTTCTGCTTCGAGTAATAACAATCGTGGTAATTACGTAAGTTTACTTTAATAACCGCGCTCGATTATGTTCAGCAGGGCCAGTATTTTGAGTGGCGATAGCCTACGTTCCGCAGGTGATATTTTGTATGTGATATGAAGATGATAATGTATAAACAGCCAGCAACAAGATCTCTTTATAAAGTCCTCGCAGCCAAATGAAACAAGTGAATTTATTTCTGCAAATAGGCTACAATGAGGTCGACATTTCCTAACTGACTACTTTGAGAAGAAATGCCGAAACAAACTCAGATGTATGTCTCTTTTAAAGTCCAGACAATTATGTATAAAAGATTATGTGTGAGAACCGTGCAAGTTCTTTCTGTGGTGTCCTTTTAAGGAAAGAACCCCAACAGTTTGAGCGAACCCGTTCTGAAGGCAGCACGCATGTGTCGGTTTACAGTCAGCTCAATTAACAGGTTGCCAAGTTTGCTATCATAATAGTATTCCTTCTTTCTAGGCGTAACAGCGAGTGAAGCCCTACGGAATGGTTTGTGCCAGTCACTATGGGGTGCTTCGGCCAATCGTTCAGAGCCAAGGATTGCATCACCACTACCACCGAGCCATGAGACGCCGTATCCTGTGAGAGGTAAGGATAATACCAGACTATCTTCAGTTTGAAATTCATTCTTCACGATTATTGCTAGCATAATTATGTGTAGTCGAAGCAATATGTCCTCTGAGTCCTTTCTCCCTTGTTAAATTTTGTAACTTCTTTTCTTTTTTGTCTAATTAACACAAGAACTTGTAAATGGGACAAATTGGGACGGCGGCTTGATGAGAGAGTGATACTCAAATCTATTTACATTCCTTATTAGGTATATATTTCTATAGCATGAAATACGAATACCTGACTACCTACTCGATTAGCCAGTAAACTTGAGACGACTCCAACAGATGTAGTATAGAAATCATGATGATTATCACGCTGTCAAGGAGGTCGGCTCAACTAATACGGAAAACGTCAAACAAGTCGGTTGATTCTTGTAACACAAACATTCAAATACCTAAACAAGAAGATAAATCTATAACCTACTCAATCGTTATTGAAAATAATGCATAAACTTTACAACCTTACATGAAAGACGACGATGACTATTGTACTTAAAAATTCACTATCAAAGCGTCACACTACGTCACTTGATCACTTAATCCTATTATGAAATATCACTTTTCCGCCTTTTTGAGTTCACCGCCAATAATCTTCAAATTCAAGTGTTTCTCCAAATATAGACAGATAAATCATATCTTCTGTATAAAGATAAAAATTCGCCAGCATCCGTAAATCACTTAGACACGGCTGAAGTTCAAATCGAGGGAACAAGGATTTGTTTAAGACTACGATAGTAAGATTATTTTGAAGTCTATTTTGATAGATCATAGAAATAGTTGACGTACTATGAGAGGTATAGATAGCTTGGAGTTCTTTAACTGTCGTGATAAGGTGTATTTTTTTCTAGCAAGAAGTTATCTAATGGATTGTTATGTTACCAAAATTCACTGTTTTATCGAGTAAAGACATAGAGCTAGATGGAGTTAATCATATCATCGATTTAATATAACTGAACCAAATAATCGATTACACAGTTATTCATTTACCTAAACAACAAAAATATTATCAAGAACATAAATAAAACGCCGTCAAACTCATACATAACTATCTATATTGCGGTATAGGCCACATAAAATGACCTAAAACTAATACCCGACATTTAATAACAAGTAGAAACTTCAATAACATTTGGTTCCTAAAACCCACGACTTCAGATTTGGGGTTGACACTATCTTATCAGTGAACGTCAACTGGTATCAATGGCAAAATTACGTTGTTTTATGACTTTGATTTTGGCGGTGCCACAAAGGTAAGATAGCGTCGTCGATATCCTCTATCGACAGTTTAAACGGCCATGTTATGATGCTTGTAATTTTTGTGTCGAACAAATTTGGTCTAGATAAGGTACGGATAGAGAATTAGTGTCGAGTTATTAGTTTGTTTGTAACTTTATGAGCGGTAGCCATTTTGTGTGACGCGTTGTGAGCTTCGGACTTGGGTGATTTGGTTATTTTCCCCTTTGATGTTATGGAAAAAAACAAACTTATATGGTATTCGTTTGTGGTACGATAAATCTAGAAGTACTAAGTTCTTTTTTGGCAGAACGAATTAATTAAAAACAGTAACACAAATTACGTAGTAGTCGCGTGATAAGATAAAATATTGAACTTGAAGTTTGGTAAAATTTTTTTTTCCTTTGCCTTCTCGACTTTTCCTCTTTACAATTTCCCATTAGGTAAGCATTCAGAAAAAGACAAAAATAAAGCTAGCTTAACAACTTCCAGTGATAGCTACTGTATTTTCACCATTCACCAGATAGGGCTAGTGTGAACCTCTCATTCTTCGTCCAATAGGGAATTAGCTAGTATTAAATCATTGGCCGTTCGAAATTTGATAGCGCTCCTTTCATTGGATATTAGCTTGCTTCATTTGCGCCATCTAGTGACCAAAAATAGGATAGCCCCTATAAATTAAACCATGAAAGAGAAGCCAAGAATGTCGTCATCGCCATAACACTTCTTACTATGGCTAAAGTTATTAAAATAAGTAATAGCGCTAGACAAAAATTTGATATTTTCAGTTGCTCATTGGCGGAGTTCATGAAGGTTGATGTTGTTACTTCTAATTGATTGATAAAAGCAATTAACATGGCTGTGATAACAATAACGCATTAGGTATAACCTGTCAGAATGTGTTAATTTGATTCAAATAAAATAAGTTCTTTAAAGCCCAAATATCTTATAACGTCATTAAGTCCGCAATTTCACTGAACGTGCAATAAAGTTTAATAAATAAATTAATCCTTACTATATAATATTATAAATCGGAAAGTGAGTTTGTTTGTTTGTTCCCCTTTCACGCCGTAACTACTAAATCGATTGCTTTGAATTTTTGCAGACGTAAAGTTAGAAGTCCTGATTAAATAATAGGGTACTTTTCATCCCGGAAAAAATTTGATATCCCCGAGAGAAAACAAAAGTATTGGTATAGAGGTAGATAGCGCTGTGTATATTGGTATATTATTATGTCACAGGCTACTTTTTATCCTTTTGTGACGTGAGCGAAGCCGCGGGTAAAAGCTAGTAAATAAATAAAATAAAATGCCCAACAAACTCAAGATTGTTGCTGACTCTCCAACGAACCACACAGTTGTATGGGTGTTGTAAATCCGATTTGGACATGTGTACCCTGGTTAGCAAACATGGCTGGGTAGATAACAGCCAGTTATGTTAACCAACGGATCGTGTGGCTGGTTCCAATAAAACATCTTGCTTTAACATCACTTTTCGATTTACGATATTCTTATGTTTAGACAGAGATTTTAGAAAAGGCAGTCAAGAATAATAGGCCTAAGAAAACTATGTAAGTTTTGTAATGTATTTACTGACTGTTTTTCTACGAATCTCAAGATGTGCTGACTTCAATTTTTCCTGGTAAACCCATAGATAAGGCTATTGAAACCACGAATAATGAGCATAAGCTACAGATAGGTTTTTTATATGCAAACTTTTAGCATTAGAATTCAAACTAAACTAAGACAACGTTACATTAACAGACCAAATTAATCGACTATGGTTATAATTTAATAAACAACTTGTGCTCATTAAATGAAAACTTCTAAGCCTGAAGTAAGAATGTGTCTACACATTCAATACTTACTTAAGAGCATATGGCACAGAACACAAACAAACTGTAAATAAAAAATGCGTATCATTACAATCAACTGCAGTTCTACGTAAAATCAAGAGACGGTCAACCCTCGAACCGCGTCATGCGACTCTAAATGACCAAACAGCCAACTTTAACCACAGTCCGCGATCAATCAAAGGGTAAAATTCGTGCCAGGTATAACCGTCAATATTTGCCAAGCGGTCACGACACCGCTTTCTGTTTACTCTATTATTCACTACACTGTTTGCCAAGTTCAGCCAAGTCGCGTCAAGTCTTGATAACCTTTGTTGGCGTGACTTTTGCTCGTGGCAATTGTTTGATGTTTGTCTCTCTGGACATTATTCCGTTTCGTAATTTGTTTGCCAAGCTTGGCAGGGTGACTAATCTCGAAATCTACTGGCTACTCTGTTTGTTCAGCGAGGCTTTCATGTTGAATTAAAAAGTAGGCAAAATACTTATCAGGCATAATTTATCTTTACGAATCTAGAAGTAAAATATTTAGGATTTATACCAAAGACCTAGTTTGTACAAGACAAATAGGTGCGGGTTTATGAGGCTAAAGCACCAGAAACATTGTAATATTAGCCTTTTTTTTTCAAACAATCTATGTTTTATTAGCAAGCATTAAGTTTGTGAAATTAACCTCAATCACACACGAGGTGCCATTAAAAAATAAACCTTGTAAACTGTCCATAATCACAAATCTTGGCGCTTTGTTGGCTGGCAATTATGAAACGAGAGTTTAATCTCAAAGACACCGCAGTTTCGTAAACGTTTACAGACAAACAAACAGTCAAACGGCATTTGATTTGACGGATGACAAGGTAAATTGTGCTTTAATCTTGAGTTGCCAGAGTTGGAAATATGTCTGTGGTGGGGACTGCACTTTTAAGTTGGTATGCATCACAAATATGAAGCGTGCTATTGTTTCAGCAAATAATTCCGAGAAACATTAAGAAGAGAAATCGGGGCACGTACACAAAGGCGCCGCCGAGATAACGCAGGGTCACCCTAGAGTTGATAACCTTATTAAGGTAGAGGTTAATGAATAAAAAAGACTTAGAAAAACCGAACAAATGAGAAATGGTGTGCTCTTTAGTACCATGATTTACTTTTGTGATTTTTGAATGTCAGTTTTAAGTTTAATGTCAGGGTTAAGTTTATTCATAGTGTGTTATTAAACATTTTGGTTTCTTTATTAGAACTATTTCATATCATTGCATAATTAATTGATCAAGTAAGTAGCAGACAATGAAGGACGTTTTATGACATTGTCGCAAATTCTTGAAACCACGATCTAAGATAGCTTCCTGCATTAGTAAATTTTCTCCACTTGAATATGCCCGTGATATCTTCAAAACCTCAAGGTGCGACCATTGTAATCCCCATTGTTGATAGCACAAAGCTTCTCCATCTGAAAGACCTGATTTGTCAAATTTATCATAGAATCAAGTATGACATTGTAATACCATGATTGTGACGTAGCGTGACGTGTAATCAGGGATTTGTCACCTGAGACGTAAATAAGAAATACTTGAGATGACATTTTTGCAATGCCAATCTTTAAGAGGCATACAAATATAGATGGTTTAGAAGTAGACATTGAAGCGAGTGATGTAACATTCTTAACATTCTTTCCTCTCCTATGCGGCACGTTATACGCTACAGTAAGCCACTGGTTTGTTTGATAGTATCATTTATCTGCTTTAGGTTTTTAGCTTAGAGGGACGCTACTCCGTTGAATATCGCATTCCATCTTGGTAAATCTAGCTTGTAGAATTGGAACTCTGCAGACGGATCACCTGATGGTAAGCAATCGGCGTCGCCCATGGACACCTGGAACACTAGAGGCGTTACAAGTGCGTTACCGGCTTTTTGGGGATTAGGAGTTTGAGGATCGTTGGGGATTCAGGGATTGGGGAGATTGGGAAAGGGGAGGGTAATTGGGCCTCCGGTAACCTCACTCACACGACGAAATACAACGCAAGCGTTGCTTCATGTCGGTTTTCTATGAGGCCGTGGTATCACTCCGTTCGAGCCGGCCCATTCGTGCCGAAACATGGCTCTCCCACACTTGAGACTCTCCACTCTTCACTCTTTAATGTCCTGTATTGAAGGCAGGATGTAACACTGAATAAAATATATAGAATTAAACTTCAACTAAGCTGTTATAGAATTATAGTTTTCCATCGACTAGTTATGTATTTAACATTGAAGATTGTATTTTCAAACAACACAGTCTAGATTAAAACACCAGAAATATCCATCGAGTACGGTAGATGCCTAATTTTTATTTTAACTCGTCGAGTACCGGTTTTGTAGACACAATTATAGAACAATAGGTTGCGGTCACCGGTGACCGCTTGGTGTTTGACAGTTTAATGTCCGTCTGGTAGGTTATTTTAAATCATTAGACACGTATTTTTTATTTTCTTACAGAAACGAGTAGTTTCATCGATAAATTGATTCGATATATCGCGTGACGTCACTTCTATGTACATTTTATACGTAGAAATGACGTTTTAGCCCCCACTCCTAAACTTTGATTCGTTTTATCTAAGTATTGTTTTATTATACGACAAAATAAAAAAATACGTGTCTTATAACTTAATTTATGGACTAATTAGATATTTAATTGGCATACCCTGTCATCATCCCGATTGTCACAGATCTAATAATACGTAACAGTGTTACCGATCCAAAAAAAGGGGAAAGAACATCCAAAGATTATCTAAAACCGCATTTTTATCGCAGCATAAATTGAAAGTCGATGCAAAAATGCAACAAACAAGCTTACAGTAGGTAATAGTCTGATTACTGAATACTGACAAGCCGACAGTCGGCTTTAAATCATCAGGATATGACAGGAAAATACTGATAAACCTATAGAGGTAACTATGTGATTTACATGGACAATCAATTATCAAGCTTCAACTATTGACATTGACAATAAAAGCAGTACAAATTTGAAGGTTGAATTCAAAGATATATTTGTAAAAACAGAGTTGTAAAGATAAAAGAAATCGATAATGTTAAAAGGTACCTAGGTATGTATGTACACGTATATATAATGTGTTGTACAATCGTTGACCGATGGTTTTGATGAAGTACCTACGCGTCAAAATAATATGTTTTTAGTCAGTCAGTTTTTCTCAAATTTTGTCTTATTTTTTTCACATAATTTGTTAAGTGAGAGCAAGAGCTACTATTGAGAACGTGGCGCCTGAATTCATATTGGGATTAACTAAAGATTTTTATATTGTTTCCCAATGATATGTTCTGATATATGTTACAAAAATCTTCGTCTCCCTATTTACTCCATATAGAACTGGTCCTTGTAGTCCTAAAAATCTTGACAAACATCAAATCCCTTTTGAAACGGACGCACATTCTCAAAATATCAGTTAACACTCAGTGGCAATTTGTAATCACTCATAGACCTTCGCGTAATAACTTTGATTATTGTAATCCACCGAAATGGATTACAGCAACAAATCCTTTGAGATTACACCCGAGGTTTAGCGATAAGTATAATGATTTTTTAATATCTATTTTTTTGTGACACGTTACAGGTTGGCTCTAGATCTTTTATTGTTGTAGATAAAGCAATATTATCGACTCGTGTTATTTCTTTAGTAATCGTCCAATACGGATTTTGGTATTTAAATTAATGTAATGCAGGTATTAGAAAAGATATTATAATTAATATACAAAAGTGTAATAGGTATTATTGTTCGTGTTGTCCACAGGAAATTGTAAACTTTCGAATAACTAGATAACGGAAGATCTCTTTGACTGTATTTTAGTGTTAAATTGTTCTCGCACAATCCAAACAACAAAACTATGTAACTAGAGAATTGTATTGTGAGCCTGATTGAAAGAGAGTAACCTAAGGAGTTTCTTGCTCGTTCTTCTCCATAGGAATCTACACCTTGGAATGAGCAAATAGCTTCACTTTTTTTTTGTTTACCTACGTTCAAAATTGCCTTTCTGGTTTCATTGAAATAAATGATTTTGACTTTAACTTTGAACGATAGACGTACATGCTTAACAGTCACTTTTGACGATCTAAATTACCCATATAAATGAAATATAATGAAAAACAACCATTCGTCCAATACAGACTCTATTTTTCCGATCATTCATGGGTTTCAGAAATGTATTAAATTTAATACGTAACTTTGGGTTTCCCTTTCGTCTGGAAGTGAATTTTTTAAATAGTAAAATCTATTGGTGTGCAAAATGACAAAGGGTATCTTTCCATGCGTGTAATTATTATTCTGGATGTACTTAATTTCAAAGAAAACCATAAAAAAAGCCTTTGTGAACACGAAATCAAATCGTCAAGCTCTTAAGATTCACATCCTAAAACTACCTCGCTAACCTAAATCAGGTAAATTGTCTTTTAACTAGATTATCCTGACATTACCGCGTTTTTCACCTGACTGTTGGTCTTAGTTAGATACAATGAAGTTACGTCATTGGGTAACTGAATGAATTAGTCATAGAAAAAAAGATTAGCCTTATTCTAGCGTGATTCATACAAATACAACAATGTTTAAGTGTGGGAGAACCATGCTTCGGCACGAATGGGCCAGCTCGACCGGAGTGATACCACGGCCTCACAGAAAACCGACGTGAAGCAACGCTTGCGTTGTGTTTCGTCGTGTGAGTGAGGTTACCGGAGGCCCAATTACCCTCCCCTTCCCCAATTTCCCCACTTCTGAATCGCCAACGATCCTAAAACTCCTAATCCCAAAAGGCCGGTAACGCACTGCAACGCCTCTGATATTCCAGGTGTCCATGGGCGACGCTGATGACTTACCATCAGGGGATCCGTCTGCTCGTTTACCGGCTTATGCCATAAAAAAAATGTGTTGCATAATGACAATGACTATAATAATACTACAGGCCGCATCATCGCTTACCGCCAGGCGAGATAGTGGTCAAACGTCGGCCCATCAAATACAACAAAAAACAAACTTTCTGATATAGTTTTCTTCTTTTTAATTAGACAATATCAGTTTATAACATTTTGTACTTACAAGTGTAAGTACTCTTAAGTAAGAGGCATTATATTCAAAATGCGTCCATAGAGGTACATTTGCTCTATTTAGCCTCTCTACCAGACTTACGCCTGAATACTGAAAGGCAATTTTAAATCGTGTTTGAGTACTTATATTTCTGTCACTACATATTCTTTGTACAATAACAGAGAGGATACGATATTCAACATAACATCACGCCTTTATCCCCGAAGGGGTAGGCAGAGGTGCACATTACGGCACTTAATGCCACTGTACAATGTAACACCCACTTTTCACTATTTATGTTACGAGTTCTATATAATGAGCTTATTGCCTTATACCGGGCACATTTCCAGACTACGTGCTACTACTGAGATTTTTTAAACCCAGTAATACTTTGCTTGACCCGGGAAACGAACCCGAGACCCCTTGCCCGGCAGTCACGCTTGCGACCACAAGGCCAACGAGGCAGTCACCTTCCTAAAATATAGAATAGAATTCGCGCGCCGAGTCAACAACTCCTGAGGATGTTCCGTGCAGGAGCGACTCATAATACTATACGAAATCTAAACTATATACGAAATCTGACGAAAACTTCGCACACTTTGGATACGAACGAATCGACTCGTTCGACGCGTTCAGCTCGGATAATTGTGCGTTCACTTTTATATGGTATCAACATAATTTTATAACGAGAAATAAAAACTAAATTTACGCTCATATAATAGCGATAAATATAAAAGAAATCATTAAGACAGTGGGTAGTTATTTACAGTCGTTGATTTTAGTAATCTTAGACGATAAAAGGAATTAAAATCATATTATTACAATTGATAAAGGCATTACAAGTGAATGATAACATTTGATTTATGCATATTTACCTACTTATGACAGATTTATTCTTTAATAGTCACGTGTAACGATATTAAGAATTTTGCGTCGATTCTAATGCTTTATAAGATATTGTTCTGACGTCATTTTGATTGGGATTGGTGAATATGTTTATACTAAAACTTGCGTGGGACATACTCAATTATACACGTAACTGTTTGACGAGGAACTCGACTAGTTTCAAGCCATGCTAGAGGCTCATATCATAGCTTGCTAGCTATCTTGACACGCAATTTTTCTTTGTTAGAAGACTGACAACAAATATACTTTAATATCGGTATTTTTAAAGATTTGTTTGTAAATCTAATTGAAATAAGTAAATAAATATTTGTTGTATTGGGTGTACTTATACTATATTAAAGACAGGAAAATTATAAGGAGATAGCAATTTACAGATTAATAATATTTGCTTGCATAACTAAAGTCGCTGGCTTATGCTATCATAATTATAATATTAATTTAATCCCAAAATAATGTACGTCACTAAACGCAAAAACGGCTAAGCCAATTTTTGATAAAACTTTCTTATAGGTATCATCGAGTGCGATTTAAGACCTTGCTACCCTGAATATTAAGCTTAGCATTAAGACAATGATCCCTGTCCATAATAGGTTTCTATTTAAAGAATTTGAAAATAGATAAAATCTTCATTTATCATTTTATAGCCACTGTACCGAATAATAAGATTATTAGGTCTAAAAGATTAGTTTTATATTCAGTATTATGTTCTTCTATCTATGGTATCTGTTTTTGAAGACTAAAAAATACAATTGCCATAAGCCTATTTTCATCAATTCTATCAGTTTATCGACTTTATATCAACACAATAATGTCGAAAATCTGTTGGAAGTTCTCGAATTAGAATAGGTTATACTGAGGCTTTTTTTAAGGGATGAAAACCATCGAATGATTTCTCCCGCCTGGGTGAGGCGGGAGGGAGTATCAGACTCTTACTGACTAAAACCACCCCGTTCCTACTCCTGCACTTTGAACCGGAGCTCCGGTAACCCGTTAGGTTCTGCGCGGCTGTGCTGAGGCTAGGCGCTCGTTTTAAAAAGTAGATTCGAATGAATAAGAACGAGCAAGAAACTACATTCGTTACTCGTATAAAAAAAATATGTTTATCAATCTCTTTAATACATTATCCAATATTGTGTCACAAATGTGAGAGCAATGTAAAGACACGCTTGACGCGTAATACAAATTATAAAATCTACTATAATAAAAAAATATATCTTACATGGTGCTCTAGACTACCTATCAGATCTTCAATGAAGTTGGACGAAGTATTATTATGTATTCAAAAAGTATGAGCTCTAGCGATATATAAAATAGACTCTAGCATATCGTGAAGGATTTTTTACCTATAAAATTAGAATTAAATACACCCGGTGCAACTTAAATGAATCATACCCTACTGTCTACCTCCTATAGCGATAAATTGGGCGTAATATTTTTATGATATTATATTACAATAACTGCTGTTTATACATGACTCAACGTCATAATAACTATAGGTATAAATTAATATTTATACAGGCTTGTAAATTATAACACAGCCTAGCTAATCAGCATAAATCTAGATTAATTTGACTGCCTCGTTGACCGAGTGGTCGCAAGTGCGACTGCCGAGCAAGGGGTCTCGGGTTCATTCCGGGGCCGGGCAGAGTATTGCTGGGTTTTAAAAAAATTCTCAGTAGTAGCACGGAGCCTGGAACTGTGTCCGGTATATGGCAATAGGCTCACTCCCTATTACATAGGACTCATAACATAAATAGTGAAAAGTGGGTGTTACGTTGTACAGTGGCATAATGTGCATCTCTGCCTACCTCTTTGAGGATAAAAGGCGTGATGTTATGTCATGTCTTAATTGTCCACAACTATTGAGAAACATTCGATAATCGGGTTAATGGAGCTACATTATGGTACAAATAGACCTACAAAAAAATAAAAGTAGGTAATCAAAATTCACGCCTAACACTTGCAACGCGCACAGGGGTCAAAACGACCAGTGGTATTAAAATTTTAAACATCCGACACGGCTCCCGTATGATTTAGTTTCATTTACTACAAATCTTGATTAACGATGGTGACGTGACGATGCATTTTTGGACTTTATGAATTTTATAGTTCCCTTGATATTGGTATTTAATTAACTTGTGTATGAAACTTTTAGAGACGATTTTTCCACCGCCCAATAAATTTTAACTGAAGAATATTCGATAATTCTTCCATACTGTCAAATTTCAATTTTATTCTACAGTTTTCAATAAACTGATAATTGAAAAATCGGACCTTAGTCAATTATTGTACAATAATTTTTGAAGAGTTTATGATTCGAGTCATAGTTGTTTGCTTACGTTGCCAGGTCAGATTTAGTGTTAAGACAGAATTAAAGCTGTGATATTTTAGAATTTTTCATCTGAAAATTTTATTTCATGTCTTTAATATTTTTTAACATAAGAATGTTGATATCATAAGTAGTTTAAACTCAAAATCGGTTCAACCACTTGCGAGATATTTGCGCACAAACATACATAGGTATGTATAGGTCAAACAGACACCTCCTTCTTTATTGAAGTCAGCTAAAATATCAAAAACATCTCTAATAAAAACTGGAAAATCCTGTTTCCGAGAATGCGTCATTCCAGCCATATCGTACCTACCTATACCTACCTCTACTGTTGATAGAAGTAAAGATACTATAATAAATTAACAATTATTTATCATTGTTCAACATGAGGTAATCCTCACTGATATGTGAAAATATTGATACTTAACTCTGACTCATTTTGAATGACACAACGTGGTCATGAAATTTCTTTAATTTTAAAGGACCTATATAATATTTGTTGGTAATAAGTTTTTCTTGAGAGTAAAACGACTTTGAACTGTAAAGCAATCGAACTTAAAGGTTCAATTTGTAATGTCCCTAGCAAGTCTCCACGTCCTGTGAATTTTATTTCAGAAATAATTCCAAACTATCGACAAAAATGGATCTTGATTCATCACTTATTAGGTTTGTTTTGCTATAAACCGATAGTGCTTAAACGACTTTTATAAAATAAACGACATTACATTAAA
The DNA here is from genome assembly GCA_038387885.1 of Spodoptera picta. Lineage (NCBI taxonomy): Eukaryota > Metazoa > Arthropoda > Insecta > Lepidoptera > Noctuidae > Spodoptera > Spodoptera picta. The sequence goes on along the minus strand of JAZHFQ010000097.1, from coordinate 49,494 downwards.
ACCACTGCCATCGACACCGCGTCACGTACATTATAATAACATAAGTGCATTACTTAACTTTTTTATAACAAAAACCATTTTTCAATAACTAAGCGACATTTCCGCGATCAAGCATTAACATTTTACAAAAAAAAAATGGTTGCAACAATAAATCGCACTCACACACGCGCAATACATATTTTTAATTTGTTAAAAGCTCTCAGAAAAATAACAATCTGAATGCATCGCCTGCAATTTGCGGCAAGCCTCGCCTTTTATAATTAAAATTGCATTAAGCCTGCAAATAGTCGGACATTAATGACGCTAATGCGCTGTTTGGATAGAAAAAATGCAGACAGACAGTTTGTAATCCAATTTGCAGCTAAAAATGCCTTAATTCGATTGCAGCTCATAGTGTTCCTGTGTTTGTCTTACGTCTGCCAGGTTGACGCCAAAATAAGGTTAATAAGAGCCTTTTGTGATCATGTTTGGGCACTTTGTTTTATGGTTTTTCGATATTCGACTTGCCTTTTGTAGTGAGTTACAGCATTTTGTCAGTGTTTATATAGATCTTGCGTATGTATAAGTAACATAATGCAGTGTAGGGCATGGTTTCTTATAGTACACCTACAAACCTGCAGTAGATGACGAAAGACAGATACTAAACACAGTCTGCTTTTACTTATGATTTGTATCAGAAAGGGATATTAAAAAAATACTGTGACTGATCTCAAATACACATTGCGAAAATTATAAATCAAAGCCCGAAATTATATCTCATAATTACGAGCCAACAATAGAACGCCTTTCTTTACATTTATTGGGGTCCCATTGAATATGTGGCACTGCCATAAATTCGAGCATACTGTCGGGGCGTAACAATGAATCTAAATAACCATTAATATGTAATAAATACTATAGGGTGATAAAGCCGTGTCGGTAGGGAACAAACAAACAAGTGTAGGAGCAACCCTTAAACGCTGGGCATTGTTAAAAGAGGCCCGAGCGTGAAATATTCCGAGGGGTCGGCCGATGACGAAGTCACTGCCGAATTCTGCCGAACTTCTCCGATCAGTTCCGCTCCAAATGCCGACAGCTGCTGCGTTTCAGATGGGGGTCGCTCTTCATTAGTGGAGCTTGTCTCGGCTCGAGATGGATGTTTGTTTTTGGACAGCATGAGGTGTTGATGGTTAGTTGATGATGTATGAAGTTTATTCTGTGGGACATTGCATCGAATCTTGTTTTAAAGTTTTCTTTTGGACACGTGTAGTTCAATGTCACTTGTTTTTGTTTCAGCCTTGTTCATGGGAGTTATTTTATTATTATTTACAAGATAGTTTTTTATAAAACCTATATAAGACAGTCAGTTCTAATTTCAGTAAAATCAGTAATAATTTTGTCACTTTCATTGTTGCAGTTTTGTATTTTAACATAAGATAAAATAAATGCTCATAACAAAACAACTTCACAAATCCAAACAAGATTAAGAAAGACCATAAGGTCATTTTAATACAAGAGCCTAAATCCACCATCAACTTTGTAGCAACTAAACTTAAGTACAATTAAATAACTGAATATCTATTCAATACCTAATCCTTAATCAAACATTGAATAATACCAACAAAGCTAAACAAAACTGAACAGCAATAGTTGCGTTTAGTCGCGCCCGCGGATTAGTGAATTGTAAAAAAAGATTGGGGTCCGAAACGACCCGACGTGTTAATTACGGGGGTTGGGCTTCGAGGGTTGAACAGATGAAAGTCAATTTGCTTCAGCGACATGATACGGCCCATTTCGTTCGGAGCGACAAGTGTGGCACCTGCGCAGTGGGGTCTTTATGACCCAAACAATTGTAGGGTTAGATGCATTATTTGCATCAGTTTCAATGATGACCACTTTTGTTCAGAACAATAGCTGAATGATGACAAAGGAATTGTTTCAATACAAAAGCATTGGTACAATTCTATAACCTCGAATCAAATGCGTTTATTTAATGCATATTAACTGTATTTGTTTTGTCCACAGAGGAAATCAAATTCGGGATCAACCGTTTAGTCAGCGAGAGGACAGAAAGGACAGAAGATGAAGAAGAGGAACATCATAATGAGACACGACCTGAGGGCATATCGCCAGCATCACGCTGCGGTAGTCCCTGTTGGGCGCCATCACCACAATCCCCAAGATCTGTTCGCTCCAGTTCTCCAGAACTGGAAGTGGACTCTCCACCATCTTCCCCAAGAAGACCACCAGACACTTCCCCTCCTCCTAAAAGATCAGAAGCTTTCTCTGTAAGCGCACTTCTACGACCTGATGCTCCAAGAGTGCAGCCTCAAAGACCATTTTTATATCCTCCACTACCTTTTGCGGAGTTTTTGAGAGATGCTGGGAGCCTTGGTCTACCTGGTTGGGGAGGGTACAGCAACCTATATCTTCATGCTGTTCAAGCAGCTGGTCCGGAATTATTGAGACTTCGTGCAGCTGTTCTTGGTGCTCCTGGCCCATTATCCAGGCCTTTGCCATTAGGAGATGTATACTCCTGTGTCAAATGCGAGAAGATGTTCAGCACTCCTCATGGTTTAGAAGTGCATGCCAGACGATCTCATAATGGAAAGCGGCCCTTTGCTTGTGAACTCTGCAGCAAGACATTCGGCCACGAAATCAGTTTGAGTCAGCACAGGTGAGTTTCTAAAATGTATGTTTGGAATAAGATATTAATTTTGTAGAGAAAATACTATGTAAAGTCTGCCTACCCCAAATAACATTTCTCCCTCTTGAACAGGGCTGTCCACAGCGTTGAGAAAGTCTTCGAATGCAAACAATGCGGGAAGACCTTTAAACGATCAAGCACGCTGTCTACCCATCTCCTAATCCACTCTGACACCAGACCCTATCCATGCCAGTACTGCGGAAAGCGTTTCCACCAAAAATCGGATATGAAAAAACACACCTACATCCATACTGGTAAGTACAAAAAACATTTCATTATTCTAAATATACAAACACAAATTTCATATGGAACCAAAAAAGATAGACCCATTTATAAAAGCATCTAAAATTGGCAAGGTCACAAAGCTGACACGTCTTTTAGTCCTTTCACTAGAGATAAAGGACCAAAAATCCTTTAGCCACAACCGTTTCACTTCGTGCTTTTAATATTTAATTTGGGCCCGAAACACTATTGTTAACACACAATCAAGCCTGGTGCAAAAGTGAGAACGGTCAAATGAAATCGTAATGGCACTTAGGTACCGCAAAGTCCCACCGAATCTTATCCACGGACTAAGTGAGATACCAACACAACATATAGACCGCAGCATCTTACATTTATGAAGAGGGTTGAATACAGGGGCGAGAAGTTTGGCGCACAAATCGATAAAGTGAAAACTGAACTCGTATGCTCTAGATTTGGATATTGCACGTGGATTGGTGTTTAGATTTTAGAATGAGTCTGCTCGTTATTTAGTGCTGTCTTGTTTATTTTATTTTTTTCTTTGAAAGTTCTTTAACTATTGTGTCTTATGATTGATGACCATACAATACTCAAGAAGATTCTATTGTAGCGTAACTTAAACGATTACCTGCCACGTGTTTTAAAGACATTTTTAATAATTATTATTATTCATGACGTCAAATCCATTTATTCCTGAGACATAAAATTACAAACAGTACTTTCACGACACAATTTAGCTAATTGACACGACACTTATTTAAAACAAAAGCTTTCCATACCAATCATCGTCACTAAAGTTAATGTGTCTAAGATTGGAACAGTATCAAAATTCTCGCAACCGAAATAGCTCCTTGAATCCGCGCCCCATCCCTCCAGTCCCTATGTAGCTGTAACCCAATCGCTTCATAATGTAACCGCGACATTATGCGATTATTATAAAACAACAGAAACTCGTCTTACATTAATTATGTGGAGGGTTGTTTAAGATGTTTTGACAGCGTAACTCCCTGAATTATGTTGGATAAGTAAATGGACTTGGGAAACGTCGTGGTGAATTATTGTCTTGTAATTTTCGGTTTAAGTTTGTAATCTTCAGACTGTTGTGACATTTCAAACATGACTGGTAACTTTTGGAAGTATTAAGGTATTTGTGGATGGAACTGAATTATTAATCTCGCGTCTCAATTTATTGAGTGTCAACGCGTGGAACAATAAATAAACATCAATAAGTTGAGTACTTCGCTGGTTATCGGAAACGATGATCACTTTGCCCTCATTGTCCACCACAACAGCTGATCTATTATGAAGCAATTTGTCTAACAGCGGGGTTCACTCAGCACAGAGCAATTCATGCTCTTTAATCTAATATCAGTACTGTGCTTATTGCCCCTGTCTTTATAAGTGAACTGGATATAATTTTTCGTCGTTGATATTATATTTCATTGCATTATCTGTATCACTTCCTTGGACTTTAGCGTCAGATTCTAATACTTGCTTATCTATTCGCACTACCTATATCTGTTTACTTCACATAAGCTACACATACTAACACTCGTATACTCTCTACATAGTGAAAAACTTCCCTTGTAGTTAAAAAGACGTTCCTTCCTGTACCAGTACCTACAACTCTCCCCAGTTCATTTAAGATAAGGGTGGGGGCGATATTCCGTGATTCAGACGCATAGATTCGCCGTTTTCATTGCTTTGACAGTGAGTGCGAGTGAAACAGCATTACATTTTACAATACGTGCGAAAAGGATATAACAGAAGGGTTGGGTTAGTTATTGGGCACATGTTTCTGCTATAGGGTGGTCTGGAGATAGTGATGCATAAATTTTCATGTGAAATTTTCCGAAAGAAATTTTAAATTGCATCGTGTTTTTATTGCAAGATGAAGATGCAAACATTTTGGAAACTAGTGAGGTTTAAGTATTATAGTTGCTTTACTAAATTAAATGAGAATTATCTTTACTACATCCAGAAGAATATCAAATACTGTTTCGCAAATAAACAATACACCAACCTTCTCCATTACTGTATCCATATTCCACGAAATCCTTCGTCGAAAAATTCCACGTACCTCCATTTACATCGGTACAAGTACAATCCCTCCTCTATCCACAACGTGACTAGTCTCAGCAGCAAATAAATTAAACCACGCATCACACCTGATCTCACCCTAAACCTACCCCCGACGAGTAAATTATTAACGATATCAACTTAGCAAATAGTTGGATGAACGGTATTTTAATCAGCGTCCCAACTTCTTGATTAATGTGCCCCAACAACAATTTATCGTTGAAATTTTATTTATAATTACGCCAGCTAAATTAAACGGGTGATTAGTCAACGTCGAGGACTGGTTCGCGATTTGTCACCTCCAGTACTGAATTTGAGTGTAATTGGGCCCCTGAAGTTTGTCTTTACCTGCAGTTAGCTCCAATTTTGGAGCTTCTAGTTTCGTAGTTGGGACTATTAATTGGGAAGTTAAATTATTCATGGAGTTCTACGGTACTTTAGTTTAGGATCCCGTTATTTATGTATTGTACAGGAATTTATGTTTATATGCATCGCTTACATACAACACAAGTAATTAGAATAATTCGATAATCATGTTTTGCATAATGAACAAAATATTGCATTGCCCTGCGGCACTCCTCTTATTAGGCACTTATCAAAACTTTTCTCATCATAAAATTGGCCGTCCATTAACAGAGATTAAGAAAATAAAAATTAAAAAAAGAGGAAACGTGTAACAGAATTACGCAGACGTCTCTCACTCAAAGTCATGAATGTTTGATTCACTCAAAGGCCAAGTTGAAGTATTTTTTTAAAAACTCTTCCTTCTCTTAATTTCCCGACGAATAAACAAGTGGCACATTAGCTCTCGAAATAATTACACAGCGGCTGTATTCCAGCCTCTTTTGTTTGCTTTTATTTTCTTTTTTATTCAACATTACTTCCCCAGCTTCGGTTTGCGGTGAAGAATTTAAAAAGCATTTGGAAAATTAGTTTGGTTTGAGATAGCATTTAAAATGCAATTAAAATGTTAAGCTGGGAATTGAGTGTGTCCTATTTTTTACGTTTAGCTTAGCATTTATTAAAGATATCACATTGATTAGTAATAATGATCAAAGTATTCAAGGTCAAAGTTCAGTAACAGAAAGCAATTAAAAAATAACACCCGAGACACTCTTCGCATTAAACGCAAACAGTTAAAACGAAAAAGATTCTCAAAAAAAGATTTCACAGAACAAAATGAGAAGCCATAAAACTCTTAATAATCGTCTTATTCGAGCCAAATGTTCTCAACTTTCGTATTCACAGCCCCTTTGATTACTTTTTAAAGCCTTTTTACTCTCAAAAGTAGCAAAGAGACATCTTCAAAGTCCAAAGCTGCTTGCTATCTTGTAATTGGATTCGTAAGGAGCAATTTCAACTTGGAATTGTAGAAATATGCAAATATAAAAAAAAAGCTCTTGATTTTTTCTTAGACAGAGATCTTTTCATAATCATTATAATTGTTTTTAATAGAAGCGATTTTAATTGAAACTGTTTAAAAGTTGACATTGAGACTATTGATCCAATGCTATGCAGCTTCCTTTGTTTATCTTTGTATCACGGACTCTGGACATATTCATAGGATTGTTCTTAAGTCCTTCACAATAACCATGTTAATTTGTCTCAGGATAAATACAACAATTACTCTGATTTATTTTCCTATCTGTCAACACATTTTATCCATTCATACAACATTTTTCAGCGATAATTTGATTGATAGCTTCATATTCCCCTTTATCTACAATACACACCAGCAATTTCACAGATTTCATTTCAATGACATCATCGCTACTTAAATATATAATCCTTAATCGCAAATCCGCGTTTTTATCAATACCCTTCCAAAACATTTCACCGTTTCGATTCAATAAAACAAAAACTAACAGATATAAAACTCACTGTCCAATCACTCGAAACCAATTCTTCGTACAAGATTCAAGACTTCAAGTATTCCATCCACACAAGTTGGGGGGGAAATCTAAGCGGTCCATAAGGAAAGGGGGGCTTTAGGGGTGGGGGTTAGGTGTCGCTGCCCGGGGGGACTGAATCAAGGAGTGCTACGTGCTTTGAGTTTAATTAAGGATCTGGATCTTAGAATGCGTCGATTTTAGTGGCGTTTTCTTTTAATACCTTAAAACGTTTTATTAAATGGAATTGTGTGAGCTGAGTGGTTTATATGGATGTAATATTAATTACTTTGGTGACTTGGTAGATGTCTTTGTAAAGTTGCGTTGGTTGATTATGGATATTGAACGTTAACGTTTGTCATATTTTCTGTATGGTCTTAGAAGACATGTGTAATAAATAGTCCTTGAAAAATCATGACACTTACATATTTACTATCGAAGTCAGTGTTACTTAAACACAACTTGAATAATCTGCATTTGAGAAGATAAAAATCTCTTTCCTCTCCTTAACGCCTTTGTTTCGAGATAAATCTTCAAGTTTCATCACACCAACTGGTATTCCCGTGTCGATTCCCAAAAAAAGGTAACATCACAAATCCAGATTTGTATTTTATATTTTTCCACACGCAACCTGATCTCACAGGGGACACGAGCAGAAAAAAAATCAGTTTCGCGAGATTTTTTTCTCACGCGAAAAAATGACAGTTGAATTTGTATGCCGGGAGGTCGCCTCACTCCCATATAATATTAGACACTCCCAAGAGAGGAGGATAATTAAATTAATGTCCTCAGCCCTCTTTTGCCCCACGTTTCGTAGCCAGTAATCCGACACCTGCATTGTTTTCACTCAGTCGCTCTGTAGTTTTATTTTCTTATGTTTGTTCGAGAGAAAGAATAGCCTTTGTTGTCCCACAATATAGTTGCCTCTAAAAAGTTAAATACTTCATCACCTACTTATTTCTTATTGTTATAAGTTATGTAGTTCCAATGCCTTCCTGAGTTTGTGTATAGAATATGCCCAAATCAGGAAATAGTAAAAAATAGAGTTGATTAGGTATTCTTATGAAAAACCCTAATGTTATTTCCTATTTAAACCGCAATTTTGAGGTTTTTTATTAGATTATTCCTATGGTCTAACAGTCTAACAATTTAGGTTATTCCAAACTCGTAGATAAAGGTCAGCTATTAATCAATTAGTTTTAAGGAAATGACCACCAATTTCAATTACTCCCATAACAACAACTCCACTCATTTACAATCCAAAAAAGACACAAAAAATCTCAACAAAATTTCTAATCCATTAACAAAGCTCAAATAACTGCCCTCTAAACTCAAAAAAAGGAAATCAAACCGCACCTCAATGTATCACTCATAACGAGAACCACTTAACTGATCCTGCATGTGCAAGAGTCGACGCGTGGCATCGCACGCGCCGCGCCGGTAATTCAATAAACACATTATCGCGATTAGGTCTAGCGCCCCCGCTGCGCTCAAAACGACCCTAGCGCCCCCAAGTGCTCCCGAAGGGACGGCAGATTTCGTCGGCTGATTTCGGCCATATTAATGATTACTTCTTTATTCTAATGTGTAGGGTTGAGTCCATAGTGTGCTGGTCAGTATTAGTTTTGCATAATTTGTTACACAATGGCTATAGAACATGGGATTCTAGTACGATGTAGTTTTATATGGCTTATGGTGGGTTCTTGTTGTGACTGTTTGCAATTTGAAATGTTGATGAAAAGAGAAGACTATATGGCCTCTTTCTCATATTTAACAAAGAAGTTATTTGCTAAATCTCAATCCAGATGATGATCTTTGATTAGGATGCTAATCAAATTTTATATTACAATTTCTCAAACAAGATCAACGGCTTTATTCTCCTGTTCATCGTCATTCTTCTCTCTATTATAATTTTCTAGTATTTTCTCGATAACTATAGCAATATTACATAACATTTTCAATATTATTACCTAACTTTACACAATATCTTTATGACTGACTCATTACAAAGCAGAGGCAAATAAGTATTCATTGTAATAATGCCGTTTGTTTAAAAAGTTGCCGTTATCGCCCGCACCATACTTCCTGCCGTAAATCCATTATAACTTATTAAAAAACATGTTGATTAGTGTAATTTGTTATTACACAGAAGTTATGCAGTAATAAGGAATATAGTTATTCTAACTATCAAAGTCATTTTTTTGTGAGAGCAAGGTCTTTTTCCAAAACTGGACTAGGTTTGTGATGTCCACCAGAATAATTTCTTGTTATAAAGACAGCAATCCGTCTTGAGCAACCGTTATAATTAATGCTTAATATTTTCCTGATTACCTTCAAAAAACATTAAAACCTTCGTGTGACAAACTACATTAATTATTACGTTTTCGGCTTACTTACGTAACTGTTTGACTAGGAACTCGACTAGTTTCAAGTATGCTAGAGGCTCATATTGATGGGCAGCTACTACAGAACTAAGACTAAAATTAAAACATAATAATTATTTAAAAAATGATACTTAAAACAAAATTTTATGTATTTTATATATTTATATTGTACCTCTTTAATCTTTTATTAATTGTATAATACTTAGAAAAAGTATTCCAGTAGGGAAATCCTAAAAGAGTCTACCAATCATACCAAAAATGACAATTACACGTCATGGGAATCGAACTTACCCTATTACATTAGCTACTAACTCTCAATGGAATAGATGAAGATTTCTACGTGACAAAATCATCCCTCTGTTTAAACGTCCAATTCATTTTGACCTAATGTAACACACCTAGTCTGAGTACTGACAGGTCACATTATTCTGGCCTTGTTGACAATCGGGCATCGCTTTTTTAAACAATTTTAATTTGAATTGAGTTCCCATCCATATCTATTTCAATAGTAAGGGGTGGATGTTAGACTAAAGATCAGATCTGTATACCAGATTTGTATACCGATTTTATACCAACCGGTCAATTTCTCGAATCACTAATAGTACTGAATGTAGAATTGTACCCTTAGGTACTCCGTTGGCTTCAAAGACTCAAGAAAGGATTGTTCGGAAACTTCTCGTTCATATGGATGACGTCGACAGAGACGGCACTGGCGATGGCATCAGAGGAACAGCGCTGCGCGGGGAGCATCATGAACAACGATCCGTTCTTTTTTCCACTTGATCAGCTGAGAGCACTGTACGCGTCGCGCGCCGTATATTATATTTGTCAAAGCACTCCTGCCTACCGTCAAATAAACTAGTACCTAGGTATACATTTAAACAGCATCAATAATTATACAGCCCAAAAAACTCTACCTAACAAGGATCTTGGCCTCCGGTACGAAATTTAACTTTACTTCTCTTTTTAAAAGGTACTTTTGAAACTGCACTAGTATCTATATTATTATGCAGTATGTCTCTAATTGATGCAATCCCATAATTCGCTTTAACCAGCTGAATGTGGTCCCAAACGCGTGGCAATCGCGTGGCGTTCGTGGATAATTAAAGGATTGTAAGATTATTTTGCAGTAATTCCGACTATTGTTGTATGGATTCAAATTGTACATTCATGTTGTTTACTACCAAAATCTAATTTTATTCAATGTCCATTTTTTTAGTTTCAAATAGTTATTTTGTTTTGAGATAATTTACTTAAACACTTTCGTTCAATTATTGTTAAAATATTGCGTTATAAAGTATGAAACCATTTTGTAGAAATCATTTCCTACAATTTGTCTCAAAATTAAATTTTAAAAATTCTTCCACATTTTTATATCTATGCACAAAATAATTAACTCGCTCCAAAAACGTCAGGCACCCAAAATAAATATGGCTTCATTAAAAACAATCAAATATTTAAACACACGTTCCATTCGATTTTCAAAACAGCCCGCGTATAAAATCAAATTATCTTTATTTTGATTGGCCAGTGCCTCGCTCCGCGCGCTTTCCGAGTGTTTTGATTTGACGGCGCGACAATGGCGCCAGTTGTCCAAGTGCTTTAGCAAACCGACGCTTGCCAAGAAAACAATCGGATGCAGCTGATTTTAAGCCCTATTTTTAGGACGATAGGGTCGCTATCAAGAGAAGGATTATTCGTATTTAGTCTGTAATAGCTTTGTGCAGACCGGGTGCAATTTGAGTGTAAAAATAATACTGCCAAATGTGATGCATTTGTTGGAATAACATAAAATCGTGTTACGTCAAAATCATTGTTGATTTTTCTAAAAAATAAAGGAGATTTTGGTTTGTAAAGGCCATGTCAATTAATCGAATTAGGATTTTATTCGGTCTGTCCAATTTTTTTATTGTGAATATCGATTAAAATCACACCTCATCTGCACGATTACGTAGCATAGCGATGGGTAAAATAGCGCTTCCACGTAATAAAAAAACCGCAATTGGAAGAATTCTTAAAATCAATCAACTTTTCAAGAATTCTTAAAGTACATTTAGACCACTTTCCAATTCCACTTTCAAATCCCCGTAGATAACATTTTTGAGAAAAATTTAAAAATTTTATTCAAAAATAGAACCAAACTAAAATTAAAAAAATAAAAAACAAAAAATATGAAAGAACCTATGATTGATTGGAAAATAAATCCTTTTTAATGACAGCACTCACACATGGCGTCAAATATCGCACAGATTATGCAAAGCCACTGATCTAGTCGGCCACCACGATCCCTACTACATGTCGTATTAGATTTGTACGTGTAATAGTAAGATTATTAACCCCTTCTATGGTGACGATACGATGACGATACGATGTGGAGAGAAAATAGAATTATAACGACTTCTGATTGCAAAATCGGTTAAGAAAAAGTCTATGATATAGATGGGCTATAATAAAAAAGAACTAGAGGAAGATAACCTATAAAGTCTCAACACGTGATGCATCGTAGAAGTCCAGAGTGACTTTAAAAAAGTGTTCGTGAAATTTTGGGTAGCTTTTAATAAAGAAAGGCTTAGGTATCAGCGCAATTTTCTTAACAATCGAATTTAAAATGTATACAACGACATCTGTCATGTATATCGAAGACACAAAAACACTTGAAGGAGCGAAGCTTTTATCACATAGTCAAAAGAAATACGAAGTATTCTAACACAAACCGCAATTATTCCCTGACAGATTCCAAAACTAACCAATGGCAAACGCATAAAACTATTCCACTAAAATTCACATACATAAACAACAAGACATAGAAGTAGATATCTACAATCAACAACAACTGGCGGATAGTTTCAATCAACAACAACTCCTAAGCAGTTTCAATCATCAACAGCAACATATCGTAGGTAGTAAAAGCACTCACATTACAAGATAATCCGTCGAAACGATGCCCAACCCTTACTTACTGTTTATTGCATTCAACTACCAATTTATTTATGTCATATTTCTTCTATTGGATTTGATGGTAGGATTATGGCAGTACTATATTAATAATGGGTGTTGTCTTGATAGTGATGGTTTTTAAAAGACTGTTGAAGTATTTGTTCGTATTAGTTTAGTGCCTTGTGACTGGAAGTCGTTAAATGAGGCTTAAATATAACGGCCACGTCTTGTAGCTGATATGAAGATGATTAGGAGAGGGGTTTTAAATCTATGATCAGTCACTTGACTTCACGGTTGGCGCGGTGGCTGGGCAACTGGCTGTCGCTCAACATGAAACGCGGTTTTGACTCCGGCACGGAACAACTCTTTGTGTGATCCACAGATTGTTGTTACGGCTTTGGGTGTCATGTGTAAATGAATTTGTAAACGCACCCAATACATATGAGAAAATCCTAGTGTGGGGTAACTTTTAAAAAAAAGTCACAGAGAAACTGACAGTAACATCTTATAAGTAACTAAAAGTTCACCGACTTAAAGGGGTTTCCTTAGTATTTTATTACGAACGAATTTCCGTGAGTTTAGGCGTTTTTGCCATACCTATTATTGGAAGCAAGTATAACAGCTCACACACAGGACCCACTTAGTTTTTAGTCAAATTTCCGTAGTGCTTGGCGACTGGGCTTCACCTAGTTGTACAGTCTCTTCTTTGTGCCTTTAGGCTTAATTCATTCTGTCTCCTGCAGTATTTCACCGAGGGAAGTGGAAACCATAGTTTTTTCTTCTTATCCTTTTATAATATCTTCTGATTCACTTCGTTGCGAGAACCAAGACAGTAACTACTGATGTCCCTGGGACGCGCCCGACTTCAGTGTTCCGGTGTTTCATGGTTATATCTACTGTAGATTCTGGCTTACAGGAGTTGCAGCGGTTCTGGGAGGTTGTGGCGGGCTTGTCCCATTAAAAAAAAAGTATTTTGTTATTTTAGTGTTAAATTAAAACTCTTTAAGAGAAGGCATTATTCAGCAGTTGAAATTTTTTAGCTGATGAAGATGACGCATATGTTATCTACAGTCGTCCACATGTCAGCGTTATCAGCTTTGATACAGTAAAGACAAATTAGTCTACCACTTGATGGTGCAGGTCTTTATTCACCCCTTATAGAATCTATAACACCTTAACCCTAAACAACAACAGTAAGTACTTAACAATTAGATCACTTGTTGTCAACAGGATCCACTTGAGACAAGTGTTCTACACTCGACGCCCTTCACATTATGTCAGTCACTTGTTAAACAAATATTTATTGTTCACATTTGGAACTGTTTTTAAGAAAATATTGATATATCTGTCGTGTAAATAATGGTGTTGGGGGATAGGTTTATCCCCAGTAGAAATGGGACTAGTTTTGGTGATAACTAAGAGAGTAAGGCCACATTTGCTTTGCCCTTCTAGAAACTATTAAGTAATTTATACTAAAAATGTCGATAATCTGTGCTTAGTTCTCATGATGTCCAATTTAGGCCGCATCATCGCTTATCTGGCGAGATAGTGGCGAAACGTTGACCCATGGAATAAGAAATAGAAATGTTAAATTATCTAGACATGCCTCGACTTTTTGTACATAACACATAATTCTAAGTAAAGAACCTTGTAACAAATTATCAATAAAAAAAAATAAAAACGTATATCACATTATGAAACAGATACGCATTCAGATTAAACATGTACTCGAAAATAAAGACAGGGTGGGCGTTGGGCCCCTAACTCCTGGCCCCCGGGCCCAAAACTACAAACATCAATTGTCACCGAGCAATAAGCGCGGTGACTCTCGCATTCTTGAAGGTTTTGTTCCATAGTACCTCTACAGAACTGGGAAAAGATTGGAGTGGCTATTTTGTACAGATTTTTTATATGGAGAAGTTATTTTTTTTTCTGGCATGCTATCTTATCTAAGTAAATTATTGTAAAGTAAATTGTGAACCTTAATTCAATAGTATATGTACTGAATATCAAATAGAAATTATTGAGTAATTGTAAGGATAAAATGTAGATATAATATCTAGATGTGAAATTAAAAAATTAAAGTCGTATTAGTTTTGTGAAATTAAACCTATAGGTATACAACAATGGGTAAATAAAGACTTAGGTACTTAGAACTCATCTTAGGTCTTAGGTTGTATTAATAAAACCACTAATTACAAAACAAGACAACACTCCATACTCCACAAAACCCCACAACCCTGAACAAAAGCCGAACGAAACGAGAAGTTGCTCAAACCACCAATCTTTAGGGGTGTCCCCTAAAAATTCAACATTCCACCGTCAAACACCATGCAATAAACGTAGTGACAGTCACATTCCGGTCCGATTCCGGCAATCCGGTGGACGGCAATCTGCCGCATTCCGGTCCAACTGACCGACATTGTGGAATACTAGTGCTCTGTTTACTTATGAGACCTTGTCATGGGTTCTGTTTGCTGTAATTCTACTTTCTAATGAGATACTGGACGAATGATTGTTATAACTTAAGTTAAGGTTAAGTCAGTTTTGGGATTGGGTAAAACAACAAAAATTTACTGTTAACGAGCTATCTATTAGATCAAATAGATATGTCAATTAAGATTTCTATCATTTACAAATGTTGTCGAGTAAAATCAAAATTGTAATTGGGCCTCCGGTAACCTCACTCACACGACAAAACACAACGCAAGTGGTGTTTCACGTCGGTCTTCTATGAGGCCGTGGTATCACTCTGGTCGAGCCGGCCCATTCATGCCGAAGAATAGCTCTCCCACACTTGCAATGGAGATAAAAAGAGCAAACTCATTTTAATCGCCATCCATTTAAAGAAAGTCACTTAGTTGCCAAAGAAAGCAAATCCATCTTTAGATTATCTTCTTAAAGCTTCCAGGATAACTAAGATTGCTAGAAATATTTTAATCAACATCTCTGATATTTTAATCAACATCTCTGATATTTTAATCAACATCTCTGATATTTTAATCAGAGAGTACACTGCACAATTCTCGGTACTGTCACGCCGGAATATAGGTCAGCCATTCAGTATTCTCTCTCTTTGATGAATAACAACTATTTCCTTCGTTCGTGGCCTTTATCATAAAACCTATTTCGAAAATCCTATTATATTAAATAAATCCTTTATTCAAATTACTTAAAAATATATTTTTGTAATGATAGTAAGAATAGGTATGTAGTTGCTCAGTCAATTACTCTACAAAACTGTTACAAAGATTCAGTAATCTAGTGTGCAGTCACAGTGGTACAAAATAGACAATTTCCTCGACAAAAACATTCTATATTTTCCCATGTGCGCCCCACCCTTCGTGGGTCGAGGGGTGGAATTAACGAATTTGTCAACTGTCAACGGAGGACCTTATGAGTTTTTCTAAGGGGTCACGATGATTTTCACCGTGGCATGTCAATTATGTTGGCGTATCTTATTTTATTACAGGTCATTAAAACGGATCATTTGTCTTTCCGAGATGTGGATTACGTGCGGTAGTTTAACTACGCTGGAAAAAATTCACTTAATTTCCTCGTGTCTCTAAGGATTTATTTATATTTTCTTGTCTTATTTTTCATCTCATCATATTTAGGGAACGTATAGCTGATTTCTGAAATCTTATTGTACCTAAGTCAAATAAAGTAATGCAAGTAAGAGAAAACCCATATGATTCATATTTCCGTAAAATTTTATAGTATTTCTCAAAGACATATATTTAAAAAATATTGCATATAAAAACTGGCCACGTTTTAAGCGTAAAAAACTTGTTCATGTAGGCAAAGAGCCTCGGTAGCCACTACAATAAATCTTTCGTCTAAGTGGCATTTACACAACACATATATTTCGAGTAAGAGGCAAATCGTAAATGTCTGTTACGTGAAGAGCTCAGCCCGTTATGTGACCCAACTTTAAGTTGTGTTTGTATGGATAAAAGGAACTCTGATGTTGTGTTTTATAGAGCTTTGAATAGTTCAGAAGATTTTTATAGAGAAGAAATATGTTTATGGAGTTTTAAGTCATGTTATTAAATCTTAATATCCATTTATTAGTTATAAACGTGAAAACGTGCACCATGGACAGTGGGCTCAATCAATAAAAAACAGAAAAAAAAATATCCATCTTCTATTACATTTCACATCATCGATATTTGTCGAATAAAAATATTAGCTCAAATGAAACCATTCACGAGCCCGTGGCAACAATTTGATTTTTTTCTTTTCCCCCGGCATTGAAACAACATTTTTTCGTCTCTCAATTTATTATCCCACAATTACAAAGCAGTTTTCCTTAACGAAAACCGTTGAGAATTTAGTTTTGTTTTTCGAACAAAGATGGCGACTGTTTGCGAAGATCTTGAGGCAGGATTGTGCCGTATTTTCCATTAGAGTCGAGAATCTAGTGTTGTTATAGAATATAGAGAGATTGAATCGTTGTTACAATGTTTTTGCAGGCTAGAGGTTTGTTTGCTCAATCAAAATTCTGGAGATTGGCACTGGGATGGATTTTCTGCGTGGGTTGGTAAATTTTAGTTCAATGGGCTCTTGTTATTATTGCAGAGTAGCTTTTTAAATATGCCTTATAGCTTTAGATTTACGAAAACAACAGCTACACTGACGAAACGATTTTCTACTAAAATAATTTAACATTTCAAATTCAAATATATTTTTCTTTCTAGTCTATTTTCTGAAACATAGACACTAAGAAAACAAAATCAGAAAATACTATCAATCTTTAACAAAATAAAGACCGATAAAAACATTATCTCCATCAATTCCGTCCGTTAAAATGTCTAGCATATACGTATACGGTCATTCCTCCTCGGAGGGTGTAGGGAGGTTCGGTCGTAAACCGGGATTCTCCCAGAGAAAATCCGCACTTCACTACCGACCTCGGTAATCACGCCGGCATCTCAACCCGTGTGGATTTGTTGAGATATAACGGTATATACACATATATAGGGAAGCTTGTATCAGCAAGAACTGAATGTTCCAACAGTATTTTTTGGAGTCATGTTGTTTTGTGATTGTTGTTCTGAATCGTGCCTGTTTTGAAATGACCTTTCTTGGATACTAGAGTCTGGATTAAAACTGAATTTACTCGTCTAGCTTTGATATTGTTCAACTATTCTATTATATTTTTTGTCTTTTCCCTTATTGAAACTCTGTTTAAGTATTAAGAAAACTGTCGTTTCTCTAATGTAATTCTGGTCTACCTTAATAACTTGCTCGTCGATTCTTTACCGGAAGATTATTTATTATCACAATATTTATTTATCGATTGTGAAATCTTTAATAATCATTTGGATTAGCACATGGAAATTGGTTATAAAAATGACATGTTTGAAAAGGAAAAAACAGATTACATCTGTATACTGTATATTCTGTTTAAATCTATCGGTATAATTCTATATATGGTCTATAGATTCCTCTGTTGAATCATATAGAATATCCTATACTAGACTGTAATTACTTCTTATAATTCCATCTAGTATCTATTTTCCCTTTAGCCCACAACACAATGTACACAGGCAGAATTTATCACCGTGTCAGACCCGCTCGGTCTTGGCTAGTTTCCTTAAAGCCTGTACTTTTAATCCTGCACCTGGTTTCAGTAAGTGCAGCTTGTGCTTCTAGGGTAACACAAACTGACTTGGCTGGGTTTTCCAACTGACACACTGTGTTGTCTTTGGTCAAGTTTCCTTTATGTTGTAAGATTGTGTGTCATGTCTTATTGAGTAATTCAGTTTCGCTAGTTTCATTAGATGGATATTTTTAACACAGAAAAGCTTTTCGTTTTTTCTTCGTTGAAAGTACGAGTAAGCCATTTATTACGGTTTTCATCAGTATATAGAGAAAAATTGCCATTATCAATTTGACGGGCGATTTTGTTCATTGCTGCCGCAATATACCTATGACTATTTGTGATTTAAAGATTAGAGATTTTAATATAGGAGATAATACAAATTAATTTCTGGATAATTTGTTAAAAGTCAATTCATCAGTACATTTTAATGATTTCCAACTCGTCAATATTTAACACAGAGCTGAACATAATTTATCTGTACATCGACACTGTGTCCCGCGTGTCTCCACAGGAAGGCGTGGTGAATAATCAATGAGAATGTAAATGCAAGGTGAATTCACGAGCTCCCCCCACCCCCAATTTGCTCAGTTTTTTATAAGTCGTTGAATTATTAAGATAGAACAAGTAGTCGCTTAAGTTACTGTTACCGTTTTCTTGGTATGTGCCCCTTCAGAGGGGAGTCACTTGGTTTTCGAATAAGTTTGGTTTAGATAAAATCGAGAGGTGGTGATTTTCAAAAGTACTTACTACATTAAAACTTGATGTTTCGATCAACCTTAAGCAAATTTTAACAACTGTCTTAAAAGTTGTTAAAATTGAGTACCTATGCTTATTTTTTGCGCTAATCGTAGGCAGGTACTACAAAAAGACAAAGATCAATTGAAACAAATCTACCATACTAATGTATTTTGGACAACTGTACCCAAATATTGAATTTTCATAACTGCACAAACTCAGCAATGTTTTTCATCCACCGCGCCCCTAAAAATCCTGCCACCAAAAATTCATCCTACCCACCACACCACAGCGCAATATTTCGTAAAATCTCACTCAAGGAAGCACTTTAAGTTTGTACCATCGTATATTTAATTCACGACCAACTGAAGTACGTCCCCATAAAAATCCAGGCGATACTGTGCAGATGAGCCTTCCCAGAGACGCATTCGCAATCATTTTAATTGTATTGTCCTGTTTTACTGCGAATCCTGTTATACGATTATAGCCTTGTGATTTTCTGAGATCAGCTGTCTTTTTTGCAATTGGTTTTATTTAATTATGGTGTGGGAAGAGCGTGTGATTTAGTTATAAGGGTACAAGAGGTACGTGTATTATTTTTTAGTGTATTGGTTTGTATTGATATTATTATGACAAGAATATTTATTCTGACATTATTATGACAAGAATAAATATTCTTGTCATAATAATGTCAAGAATAAATATTCTTGTCATAATAATATCAAGAATAAATATTCTTGTCATTCATTTCTTTTTAACTTTAATAAAAACGGGCTTAGTATAACTAGAGTTTTTAAAAGTCTCAGTAGTAGCCCGGAGTCTGGAATTGTGCCCAGTATATGAATATAGGCTCACCCCCTATTACATGGGACTAATAACATAAATAGTGAAAAGTGGGTGTTACATTGTACTTACAGTGGCATAATGTGCACCTCTGCCTAACCCTTCGAGGATAAAAGAGTATGATGTTATGTTATGTCATATTCTTTTTAACTAAATTTAGATACCAAAATTGTATTCATTTAGCGTTAAAATAAAGACCATTTATTGTTTCTCAATGTTCGTAGTACGTACCTACCTACTTTTTCTTTTTAACATATTTTCGGAATTTTCGACTACATCCCTGTATCCCGGTTCAAGATCCGTATACCCGGGATTTACGGTTATCGCTACCCGGGTTGCGTTCAATCACAACCTGGGAACTTAATACTTAACGCGTCTATTGCAAGCTCATACGTTTTTAGTACTCAATTATTTATATATTTTATTTTTATTGATCACACTGAACGTGATTTGAAAGAAACTTGGCTGTTGGGGGTTAAATTTATTGAAGTTTTCAGTTTTAAATTTTTGTCTACGTATTTTTGGTATTTGCGCACTGTGGTTAGTTAGTTAGTGTTGTTCCAATTTTAGAAGTTTGAAATCAAAAGTAAAAATTGAGTTCCATTTATAAAATAAAAACGAAACAATTGACGTTCGCATTCTGTACCATAATTTTTTATAAAAAAAAACAAATTTTCTGTTTTATCGTCTGTTCTAATAATTTATTCTATTACCTTTTTGCTACATCAGAAATGACCTCGAAAACCGAAAGTTACACAAAAATACACCCTACAATCAAAAACATAACGACTGTTGTAAAAATCTGTGAACATCGTCTAAGATCGTAACGTCTACTATTACTAGTTTATCATCCATAACCTCTGAGAGCCTTACAAAAGTAAAATGTTCTATAAAAAGCTTAAATGAAAGTTTTTATGATGTACCAAATGAATTTTGTAGTTGGAAGTCGTTTTTTTATATTATGAAGTCGTCATTCAGAAGTCTAGAGGATTGATTGCAATGGACTTTAAAACTCAGACTATTTTTCGAGGGTTTTAGATGATTCACTTAGGTACCAAACGGGTATAACTAAAACTTTAGGTTTAACACCAAGCGCGGAGGCACGTCGAAAGCGCGGAGGCACGTCGCCGGGGCGAAAATCCGCTGCCGCGCCAGATTAGTGCGTGGCGGGATGAGCTCCGGCGTGATCTCATGGCGGAATGGCAGCAACGGCTGTCGCAGCCGAGGGCTGGGCTCGCTGTCATTGCAGCGGTAAGTCCCCTCTTTGAGGAGTGGCTTGAGAGACGCTACGGCGTCCTCACCTACCGCCTGACGCAGGTACTTACCGGACACGGAAGTTTCGGTAGGTTCCTGTTTCGGATTGGGCGGGAGGAAACGCCCGAGTGTCATCACTGCGAGGATCGCCCGGAGGACACGGTGGAGCATACGGTGGCCGTGTGTCCTGCGTGGGCTGAGCACCGTCGTGTCCTCAGGGATGTGATTGGCGACGGCGACCTCTCGCGTCCGGCTCTGGTTCAGACCATGGTACGGAGCGAGGGGGACTGGGATGCCGTCTCCTCCTTTTGCGAAACAGTTATGTTAGCTAAGGAGGAGGCGGAGCGCGTGAGGGAACGAACCTCCTCACGCCCTGGCCGTCGCGAGAGACACTCCGGGCGTAGGGGATCGCGAGACGATCTCCGGCCACCGTAAGCATGGGCCTGCGGACGGCGAGCACGGGTGACTCGCCGCCCGACCAGAACCAGGCCCGAGCGTACAACGCGTCGCGTTCCGTGCGCGCCTCAAAGAGCCATCAGACCACCACGGATGGGGCCCAACAGGGCTAATGCCGATATAGAGCCGCGGAAGACTTAACGGGTTGCCGGGGCTCCGGCTCGAAGTGCAGGAGTAGGAACGGGGTGGTTTTTAGTCAGTAAGAGTCTGACACTCCCTCTCGCCTCACCCGGGCGGGAGAAGTCATTGGATGATTTTCCCCCCTCAAAAAAAAAAAGGTTTAACACCAAAATCAATTCTATCAAGAAGAACGAAACAATATGAGTTTCGGTGTGTGTTAAAAGAGTATTTTCTTTTAAAACCTAGACTTTAAGATATATAATTTGCAAAATCATCTAAAATACCTACACCTCTGCTCACCCTATTATACACAAAACCATTCACCAACAATCAATCTAAACTTCAACACAAAATCAATAATTCAGAGATCTTGGAATTCATTCATTCTCCCCTTGAGACGTTCGCGAACAATTAAGGCTTGCGACGCACCCTTACCGCCGTATTGCGTGTAATTACACACTTATTACCGTCCCAGAGAAGATTTTACGCACTCCGGTAAAACTTACGTGTTAAGAACTTATGGCTCGTAATAAGTTCGTGTAAACTTGGGTTGCAGGAACTTTTTAAGGGACGTGTAATGGAGGATGGATGGCTTTAAATGTGTGAGGGTTTGTTTTGAAATTTGAAGTCGCTTAAAAGTGAGGTTAGGACGACTTCCATTTTAAAAATGTTATTTAATAGAACTTCAAGTACATTTATCTACGTCGCAGTTCCTAAAGGCATATTTACAGGTACTTAAAAAGCGAAATACCGACCGAACTCGATTACGACTACATCACACAATCAAGAATGGAACTTAATGCCCGACAATTTATGCCCCCACAAATTTATTCACGCTGCGTATAGGTAGTTGAAAAGGGGCTGAATACCAAAACATCACAATTTGCGAGCGCCACAAAGGAAACATCTTCCACAGTAAAAATCTGTAGAGTATCGTGAAGATGGAGAGACTAACGAGGTGGCCCCGCTACTCTGATTTCCAATTCAAAGGAAAATTGCGATGGAAAGGGTCGGTGGGGGGGAATGGAGGAGTGGGGGGCCCCCTCCCGTTGCTACGCGACGCGGGGTGGAGCCGCCGCAATCACGGCCCAATGGCACGACGGTTATAAATTGCTCTGCCGTCGCGACATAGCTGCCGGAGTGAGACGACCAGGCCTCCCGCTCGCACTAATGAAGTCGCCTCTCCGTAGCACCCTTGATTGACGGACTGGCCCTTTTTCGGTAGTAGTTAGGTATCAATGCTGTGCCGTGATTTGCCAGTAATAAAGGTGTGGTCACATTTTCCTGTTGTACACATAGATTGTCACGTGACGCGGTTTATTGCGCCTTGTATAACTATATACAAGCCTGTGTGCCAATTTATTCGCACTCCCACTTATGATTCAGTCTTTTATACCTACCAATTAGATTCTTTGAAAATAATATGCCTTTGTGAGCTGCAGAATGTTATTACTTGCAAGAGACAAACACTCCCACATGTTGAATCATCCCAAAGTGAATTAAATAGATCCATTATTAGCTCAGTAGTTTCTGAGAAAGCATTATACATACCTATTTATAAAGATGAAGAAGATACCTACACATAATTATGCATTCAGTGTTCTTAGGAATGAACTCCTAGATGTCAATATTTCAATGGTTTTTTAAACTACCTAACTATGATTTATCACACAACATCATGGCGTTGATGTGTCATTCTACCTGTGTGTAGGTATAAGTAAAAAAACCAGAACCTAACCAACTCATTTCGCACTTAGCCTCTGAGTATTTTCTTCATACTATGTGTTAGTATATCTATACCTACATTACATAATTCCTAACAAACCCTCGGAGGTTATTTCACCAAACAAAAGCTGAGATCAACAAAAGCAATATTAAATTCCTCTCTCGTAGGAATCGGGATGATGTGATAGAGTTTTAATACCTACGTCTTAAGTGGTTTTGGGTCTAGAATTCTAAAGTAAAAGGTCGTTTGAAAAGAGATGAATATGGAGAAATACACCACTTGTGTTATAGGTTGGTACATCGTTATTCCTCAAAGTGTTAAACAGAGGTGCACAAATCTATTGTCTATTACGTAACACTGCCCTATACACAACCAACCCATACCCATGTATTCAGATAGGACTTGTAAATAGGTTAATAAAGCTATATCAAAATTATTTAATGACTGCCAATAGAAGTGTTGAAGGCAAATCCTCTGCTAACGTTGGTCGGTCACCGATAACGTTTAACGTGTTAACCACTAAACCAATTTAGACTCTTAGTACACGTAATTTAGATGTACATACATTAGGATGTAATACATCATTAGATTAAATCGCAAAGACAGTACCCATAATCAATTTTAAGAAACTACCCAAACGAAATAAAAAGATACATATTTGTCCAAATTCATTAGATACAACACAGTCAAATCAAATGTTTTATTAAAAATCACATAATCAACTACAATACCAATACTTCTACACCTAGAAGAAAGCAAATAAAGAAACTTGCGAAAAGAAACAACAAATTTCCGAGCCAGCTAAAATAGTGAACTGTAGAATGTGTTAAGAATGCGTAATAAGGATCGGACGGCGCACAGATTACGCCGACGTGTGTCTTATACGATATTTTCTATGATATGAGAAGATATAGGGCATGATTATAGCTATGTATGTTTTGCTTTGTCATCAGTATGAGATATATTGTAGAAGTAAAATTTGGAAAAGGACTAAGTTTCGTCTGGACTTCGGTTTATAGTCTGCATAGTCGATACAGAACCTATTATCAGAGCCCTACGTTCCTGGTTTCTTATTTATTATAACAGGAGACGAATCTAGTTCCATACACATGTCATCCTTTCAAAGATTTCAGGCATAATCGAAACATTTACTTCTTCTTGATGATTACGCTTCCTGCTACTACACCAAGAAAATCTGTTTGTAAACCCAATAACAGAATGAGTAACAACTTTACCATTCATGCAATTTAAAAGAGACCAGAACTCATACATCTCTACCTAAACTAACTCAAATCTACACCCCTCTCATTCACACCCACTTCACCTTCATAAGTCAGAAAGAGAAAGCATATTACAACAACAATAACTAGAATATAGTAATGTATCATATTACACTATCTTTTCAATAAAAGCAGAACGTCGAGATTCCACGGATTTTCTCCTTTACGTATATTCGTAGCCTCTGTCTGTATAAATAGGGGCAGCCCTACATACATATACGTATAGGGTTGCCTCTCTATAAATCGTATATGTAATACGGAGAGAGAAAACTGCGAACAGATTCCGCAAAGGTTTATTAACACGGTATGGGTAGGGTTGGCGGTGAGAGGTTTTAGTTGAGGGAAATTATCCATGATGTTTTCTTGTTCACAACTTTATTATATAACTTAATCTTAATTTGAAATATGTTAAAGATTTATAATGTTAATGATGACATGATAACCATACAGATAAACACAACTTCGTTATTTATTTAGTTTCTATAGTACCTTTCTATCTCCATACAGAACTATATGAACTTACAGCTAACGTGTTTTCATCGGCTAGTAAATAGACGTAGAACTTTTTGTAAACAAAAACTCGGCGAAACGTTGTGGATATCGGCAACCCTATCAGTATTGCAGGGTCGCGCGTCACAGCGGATCGATAGCAGGGATGTGGTGCGGATTACCATCGGCAATACTCCTCGATTACACGGATCAAATATATTTTTTGTAATGTTAACACACTTGTACGGTTATGTAGTAAAATATGTATAAAGATTATGTTTATTTAAAATAATATGTATTTTGTTATAACCTTATGTTAATGTGGTATAATAATATACGGGCTTATAGGACTGCACTTTGAGTAATTTATTCAGCTCTATTTTGACCAATGAAAAGCCTATCGAGGTATAAGGCTTACATCTTAAAGAATGAATGAACTTACTACTGTAGTACTAAACCAATCAAATTCGACCTGTTTTCATACTACCTATAAGGGGTAATTTACGTACCAAATTTTTCACATCGTATCGTATCGTAGTTAGGTTAACCCAGTATTACTGAATCTACATTTCCTTCACAAACTGATTCTAAACCGTCTTCTGTTTGTCAACAGGCGAGAAACCCCACAAATGCCAAGTCTGCGGCAAGGCCTTCAGTCAGAGCTCAAACCTGATAACACACTCTCGCAAGCACACTGGATTCAAGCCATTTGCCTGCGAGCTCTGTGGACGAGCATTCCAGAGGAAGGTGGATCTACGGAGACACAAGGAGACCCAGCATGCTGACCTGAGACCCCCTCAGCCACCGCATATGCAGCCCCATACTGATGTGCATGGCATGCATCCTACTGAAATGCATGCTGTACCTGACCATCGAATAGGTAAAGTTTCATTGGTGAATTATTCAATTAAAATAAAATTAAATAGGTATAGTTACATACTGTATAAACCGCGGAGTATATTTGTCAACATTCTTACTCTTTCAACGGTTATATTACGTTAGAGTCGATTAGGGGACTACAGGCAGATATCAGGCAGCATTACTCCCTTTTGAATGCAATCTTCAAACTGACTGCTAAAAATGTATATGGAGATTAAGTCAAACCCTATTATGTAAAGAAATCCTATAGAATAGTGGCCTGTCATGCGCTGTTCACGTTTACTGAGACTTTAAAAGACAATACTAATTCAACCTTTCTTCAACAGATCTCCGTCCCCCACACCCTGACCTGCGCCAGCACCCTGACTTCAGAGCGCACATGAGCACCGCAGTGCCTCCTCTGCAGCCACTACCATCCTGAACCTCAACAGCCTTCGCGCCAACTGGCTGGCGTTAAGGCTTGAAGATGGAGTAGAACATGATAGAGCGATGTGGCAGTGACCAGTTTTAACAGTGACTACCAAAAATTTTGATCTTTTTATTTCATGTCAAAATTCGTTTTGTACACGATGTCGTGTCGTAAGCCTGTCGTTACGTAATGACTAAATATCTCGCTCGCTTCGTCGTGCGCGAAAGATTCGGTTATTCGTACAGAGACGTACTCAGTTTCATTTAATGTCGTAAGTTATTTTCAAGTTCAAAATTATTATAGACGGCGTTCGGTTTATTTTATAAAATTTATGTTTACAAAACGTGATATGTTTTCGTTGTTATTTTATTCCTTTTTAATACTCAATAATGAGCTCACGATTTAGTGTGGTTGCAATAGTGTTTTGTTTAAAACATTTTTTTGTTTTAAATACAGTCTTATTTTTGTTTATTATGGACGTTTAAGTCAAATGTAGTGAAAAAGCATTTTTAATCTACAATATAGTTTGAACTAATCCATTCCACATCGCTTTACGGGGCAGTGTAAAATATTGAATAGGAAACCAACATATAGTATACAAATAAATACATTTTATTGTTACCGCAGCTCTTATAAGTAGATATAATCAAATTATTATAATAAAAAAAATGTTAACGCTTTGTAATTGTGAGTTTTTTGATCTCAAAATAAACTACAGAATAAAGTGTTTTATTGTAAATGTTGTTTGTGTTGCATTAATGTAAAATGTAATCAGTCTTATGTAATAATAATCACAATTCAGAGCAGAATTATGTATGTATAAAATATATCAGAAAAAAAAACATACTCAGTATAGGAAAAACTGCAACACAAGCAATTATTTTAGCGGGCGATATCCAAAGAGCACAAATTTTGAAGCAATTTTAAGGCACCTAATTGTAAAGTCACAAAATGTAATGGACTGACTGATGGAATCATTCCAAAATATTTTTTTTCTATAATTACTTAGACATGAACAACTTAATTATAAGACAGGTCTTTATTTAGAGACTCCGTGTTTATTCTATTTTTACAATTATTGTTGTTTATTGACATCATTCCCTGTTATTGTTAACAAAAAATAGAAAATAGTCAATATAATAAACATTACCACCACTTTCAGCATCTCTATTTTATAGTCCAATCTTAAATTGGAATAATATATTAAATATAATGGCAACTGCAATAGATTAATAATCAAACATTATACCAAAGTATACATTACCCAATATTAATAGTACCTATAACAGTAATGCGTATAAAATAATTATGTGTCATATTATGATAGTCGAAATAATTTCATTAGAATAGAATTATAATAGAAAAATACTCGCATATCAATATTACCTATATTCATTTATTATATTATTATATCTAAATGAAATCGAATTATGTAAAATATTTAGCTGATTATAGTTAAGAATTAGTTTAAAATGTACAAAAAATGTTGTCTATTTTTATGGCTGTAATCTTTTGTAAAAGCACTTAGATTTAATTCATTGTATTTGTAATTATACTTTGGCTGTTATTTTTGTTCAGAACAAAGCACAATTTTATTATTCTAAATTCCAGATATAGATTCCATTTATCTGCATTCCAGATTTTTCATATAGGTAAAAATAGAAAATATAAAAAATACATTCTAGCATTCCATTTTTTTTATTTAATCAGAATGTTGATGATTTTATTCGACATGTTATTGATTTTTCCACAATTATTTTCATGTACACATATTTCACTTAAAATATTTAATTTGCCATAACCTAATTGTATATAAATTATTTAAAAATTGTATTTAAAAAAAAACTTCTCGTCAAAATTTTAAAATAAAATTTATATGTTACTAAATGTAATGAACTCATTGTAAATATTGTATAGAACATAAAACTAGTTACGTTGACGATCCCAAAGAAATACGTGCAATCCTATGGTCGTAATTTACCAGTTATTATAATAAGTAACTGTCACTTCAATAAATATGATGATGTATTAATTATTTTGTATTATTTCACACCCTTTTCTACTGAAACTGAACCTTATTATCATATCGAAACAATCAGCAAAAACTGAACACAATAATGAAAAAAAAAACGCGTAATACACACACACATACTTCGTTTCAAAAAGGGCCAGTACACGTAACACTCGCTTCTAATAAGGTAGGTAAAACCTATCTAATTGAAGAATACGTTTATTATATATATATTACAAATAGTCTAAGCTACCAGTACAGGTTGGGAGAAAAGCATATCAGTGATGATGCAACGTCATTCCGATTATTTCGTAATCAATAATAAACAATCCAGGCAGGAACACTGGAGTGGCAACACTAGGCAAGCGATCAGAAACAAGAAGATCAATAACATATATGGGAACAACACAACATCAACATTTCAATGATGAATATTCTCCTAACAAAAATATTACGCAAAAAATAATATATTCTAAATTCAAAGCTTATAAAAATAATTATGTAAATACAACTCAAGATGTCGTTGATCTTAATTTTATTCCGGTATCAGTTTGACGCGAGGGGGATAGGCTTTTATATTTGAGTTACTTCTAAAGTTACATTGGAGACATGGAAGTATTTTAAAAAAGTAAAAATAATTATTCTTCTTATAATAAATTGCAAGAAACCAGTGACTTTGATAATTATTAAAACAGGCAAAATTTCTTATAGGATAAACTCTTGATCAAGGGCAAGATCCA
Organism: Spodoptera picta; assembly: GCA_038387885.1. Taxonomy (NCBI): domain Eukaryota; kingdom Metazoa; phylum Arthropoda; class Insecta; order Lepidoptera; family Noctuidae; genus Spodoptera; species Spodoptera picta. Next base: position 20,726 of record JAZHFQ010000097.1, on the reverse strand, counting down.
TAAGGAGGAAAACGATGAAACAATATCAAACAAGTTTTGGAACAATTCAGGGTCCATTCAAACTATTCAAGTCTACATGGCGTCTACTGCAAACAAAAACCTTTCTTCAATGACTTCCATGTCTTTCAGTGCAAAGTGTACTCCTTAAGCCATAGGCTAATCACAATTTTAGGAAAGTATCAGTAAATATTGCTTTGTAACCACATTTTCAATGTAAGTTTGTTACATGTTTGTTTCAGAAAAAAAAATATTTGGTAATCTCTCGAGCTTAACCAGCCCCATTTTTCCGCAATGTTATTCTTACACTCCAATTTCAACGCAGAACCCTAAATTAATCCAATTAAATGGCACCCGATTCCGTATAACAGTATGTTTGTCTATAACCGTCAATGTTTGCGACGCCATGATCGATTGATCATTAACCTAATGGCTGATGTATCGAGGGTTTTTTAATACTTATTAACTTTGTTGTACTTTTATTTTTAGATTATGACATTTGATGAAATACTACCCTGTCCTTGTTAGTTCTTCCTCTTGGGAGTTAAAGGTTTCGAACTTTGATATTTTACAATAATTTGGATAAGTAACTGAATCTATTTTGTGTTACAGTTGTTGAGGTGATGGCTTGAATTAGTCGACCTCATTTATAAAATGTTGTGATGATTTACACGATCATATATTATTATGCGAAATATTTTTTCATTTAACCTGAATCGAACTCGAAAGCACTTGCAGGTCGTACTTGCGACCTCGCAGCGAATAAGGCAGAGGATTGAGATAGGTTATTGAAACTGGTAGTTCTTTAATAAACATGAAACAGATGAAAAAATAATCTTAATTTACAACCCTACTTGTGACTACTGGACAAAGCTCAACCAATATAAAAACAAAACAGGGCTCCTACACAAAAAAGAACAATACACCAGTACGAGTATTCACAAAGCCAGAATAAAACCCGTAACTCCATTCTGTGTTTGATTACGTTACACAAAAAACCTAGTTAGATTTGTAGTAAAGCGGGAAGGAGACGGTCCCGTGGGTCCAGACGAACGCTAAACGCCTGTTAGCACGCACTGAGGGACGAACTCTGAGCCGGACCGTTGTTGTGCACAGGGCGGAATTTTGATCTAATATCATGAAAGTGAAGGTGTAAAATTGCATTTTTAAAGTGTATGATTTCTATACATTATCATGATTCGAGATTAATCATAAATTAATTATTATTCGAGATTATGAGATGATTTTATTTAATCATAATATTATATAAATTAATTTAATCATAATTTAAAGATGATGAGGTGAAAAATGATTAATTTAATAATAATAATTTATAAATTGTGATTATTATGATTCGAGCAAAGTATTACTGGGTTTTAAAAAAAATCTCAGTAGTAGCACGGAGTCCAAAATTATGCCCGGTACCTATATGGCAATAGACTCACCCCCTATTATATGGGACTCATAACATAAATAGTGAAAAGTAGGTGTTACATTGTACTGTGGCATTAAGTGCCGTAATGTACACCTTTGCCTACCCCTTTAGAGATGTTCTTGTTATTGTGATTTAAAATACAATACCTCTATATACGTAAAAGAGTAATTAATAGTGTTTGAATGTAGAGTAATGAAAATAAATTCATTCACTTTATAATACCTACTCAAGTATCTAAATAATTAATCATAGGTAGATACCTTTTTACACAACTGAAGAAAGGGTTTTATTTTTCATTCGTAGCTTGGCTTATTTATCAAATCAAACTGTATATATTTTTACTAGCTTGCTGTGTACAATAATTAATAGTAATCACTGATTCTATTCATTCTCTATCTATTGTCACTTGTTTAAACAACAATTAGTGTCTCTTATTCTTCGTATGTGTAGTCTAGTTTTGTACATAACGTCTAATGGTTCCATGGTGTAATGGTTAGCACTCTGGACTTTGAATCCAGCGATCCGAGTTCAAATCTCGGTGGAACCTGACAAAACATATTTTTTTCCTCAGACATTCTTTCATACAATAATAAAAAAGTTAAAAAACATACACCTCTTTGAGCAAAAATTTTGCTTAAAAAGCCGATAAAATACCTAAGTAATTACTTTTGTCTTTTTAATAATAAGTAAATAAAAAAATAGTGTACTTATTAGAAAAAAATATGAACGACCACTTATTAATTTTGCTATTAATTATTATTACACAACATCACGCCTTTTATCCCCAGAGGGGTAGGCAGAGGTGCACCCACTTTTCACTATTTACGTTATAAGTCCCATGTAATAGGGGGTGAGCCTAGTAATTATTATTATACATATAAAATTCATCAACCAAATTCTCTGCATAAGTAAAAATATGAGACTAAACTTTATCAAGAATGTATCTATGTAATAAAAAGAGTCGATGTATTTTTTTATTTTATCATTATTCCAAAAATACAAACAAAAGCCGTCCCAAGTCCGTCCCCTGTCGGGTCAGCATCATATATAATTCATTGGTATCCACATGAGTCTCGGACGCAATCAGTATTGTGAATAATTGATGACCAGTCCGATGATTGTGCGCCCCGCGAAATTGAAGAAGATTTGCGCGTCCAAGTACGGCCCTGGTGGTTTTTATTCATTATTACATAATATATTTATTTATTTGAAATGAACAAAAGGTAGAAACGGATTTGGTTGTAGTTTTTTAATTTATTTATTTAAAGTTAAATGTAAAGACAAAATAAATAAGACGAACTTAGTGCCAAATATTAAAATAAATAAACGGAACTAGAAAAATAATATATACATTTCAATGGACTATCAAAAATCATAATAAAATCAAAATAGGTATAAATCATCAAATTGATGTAGATAAATTTTAATACAAATCAAATTTATTATTATATATTTGGCTTACCCACGTAATTATTTGACGTGGAACTTGACTAGTTTCAAGTCTTGTATAGAAAACAATTTTATTAAAATCAATAATCATTTACCAATTTTATTAACGAACATCAACAACTAAATCGCCTGTCCATACAAAATCATTCTCTACCACGTTCACACAATTATAAGCTCTAATGCGTAACATATAAATTTGATTACGGCATGAATCATCATCCGGTACAATAAATTCAACACATTGACGACATCACTCCCTAAGAGTCTTAGTGAAAGGGAGCTACTATTTCGCAAGGCTCTTTCAAGCGGTTCCATGGTGTAATGGTTAGCACTCTGGACTTTGAATCCAGCGATCCGAGTTCAAATCTCGGTGGAACCTGTATGTTCTTTTTGTACCATGTTTGTAAAATTTTCTTTATGTCTTTTTTTCTTGATTTATTATTATGAAATATGTACGTATTTTGTGTTATTGATTTTTTTTATTTTGTTTTTTATTATTAATATAATTATTTTTACATTTTAATTAATAACTTGGAAAGTTCGAAGTTGGAAATGTAGAAGAAAACTTTTTTATTTTTTTTTATTAGTGTGTAATTCATAAAATAATAACAAAAGAAATGTTTTTCAAGTTGCATAATTCTTGTCAATAATTCACACGACCCAAATTAAATGTAAGAATATCTTCCTACTATCCCACCGTAAGTCTTTGAGGCATAATCTCAAAAACTACTCAACCGATTTTGATGCGGTTTTCACCAGTAGATAGATTGATTTTGAATGAAGGTTTTTTATTATAATTTATGAAGGTTTGGTTAACGCGATTAAAACTAGAAATAATTAAAATACAATCAGTAACGCCTTGGCCTTTCTAATCAAAGGTCATACTGATAACAATATAAGCGTGTTTGTTATTATTTTAATCTCGTTATTTGATAATAGAATGAGGTTTAAAGAAATAATCAATAAAGCCAATTTATTTAAGTATAAGTAAGTAGATAATTTTTTACAAACAGTTCATTTTTTTAAGCGATTTTTGTCTACTTATGAGTCTAAGTAATTGGTTTTTTGGTTTTAGGTACTTAACTATAGAGTTTGAATATTAATTGAATTATGGTATATAATTATACAAAATTCATTTATATGCCTGCCTCGTTGTCCAAGTGGTCGCAAGTGCGACTGCCGGGCAAGGGTCTCGGGTTCGATTACCGGGCCTGGCATTGTTTTACTGAGTTTTAAAAAAAATCTCAGTAGTAGCACCAGCACGGAGTCTGGAATTGTGTCCGGTATATGGCAATAGGCTCCCCCCTCCCCCCGCCTATTACATGGGACTCATAACACAAAATAATAGTGAAATGTGGGTGTTACATTGTACAGTGGCATTAAGTGCCGTAATGTACACCTCTGCTTACCCTTTCGGGGATAAAAGGCGTGATGTTATGTTATGTTATGTCATTTAATTAATACTAGCTTGTGCCACCGGCTTTGCCTGCGTTCCCGTAGGATAAATTAGTAGCTTATGTGTTTATTCTAGACTATCATCTACCTCTGTTCCAAATTTCATCACGCTCTCTCCAGCCGTATTTCCACGTGTATAATATCGGTTCAAGCTAATTTCAACCATCGGCCCTGCAGTTACAGCGTAAAGTCCAATGCAGGTAACCTAACATTCGACAAACTTGTATTTGCGTTTGGTACAGGAACTGTGTATAGGGATTGAGCTGCACAGTTAAATTTGTTTTTTCGCGTATATACTTTTTCGGGATAAAAAGTACACAGTGTTATGCGTAAGATATTAAAGCTTAATCATATCAAGTTTCATTGTAATCGGACCGATAGATTTTGCGTAATGCTTGATCATACAGAGAGACAGACAGACAGACACACAGACAACAATTTATATTTCCTGTCTATGTAGTAACATCCCCTACTATTTTTTTAATATTTTTAATGTACAATATTTACACACCCACAGGTTTTTTATGTGTATCCTTACTAATATTATAAATCGGAAAGTAAGTATGTTTGTTTGTTTGTTCCGCTTTCACGCCGTGACTACTAAATTGATTGCTTTGAATTTTTGCTGACCTAAAGTTAGAAGTCTGGATTAAATAATATGGTACTTTTTATCAATTGTACGTATTTACGATATGTTTTGTATTTTGCATATTTTGAATAAATTTATTAGTATTTATTTTATCCCGGAAAAATTTGATACTCCCGAGGGAAAACAAAAGTATTGGTATAGATGGCGCTGTGTGTCTTGGTATATGTCACATAGGCTACTTTTTATCTTTTTGTGACGCGAGCGAAGCCGTGGGTAAAAGCTAGTGATAGATATAGTTAAGCACCATCGCCTATTTCCTTCGGGACATGAAAGGCGTATTGTTATGTTTAGTAAACAAAAAGGAATAAAGACACTTCTGCCTACCTCCTTTAACCAAACAACGACAAACTCACATATTTATAACTTCCAACCGTAATCCCACAAATGGTGATAAAATAAAGGCAATTTGCTGCCTTGATAACTTCAGAAACCAATTTCATCACGACAGGTTCTCGTATCACTTTCCAATACTATTCCAGTGTGGAAGGGTACCACAATGGCGGCTGAGACCATCAAATGTATTCAAATTGCACCATGTCGCTACGGCTGTACTGTCATACCTGCTTTATACACCCTAAACTCAAAAATACACCTTAGCTTGCAAAGATAGAGTTGATTATGTAATAGCAGTGAGACTACCAATTTCAAACATTGCAATTTATAGATATACGTTCTTATTCCACTCAAAATAACATACGTTTCTTCTTAGCAGTGGTTCGCTAGTTCTTTTAGTTTCCTTTAAGGGATTTTCAGTTGTGTTTCTTTAGTGTTAAAGTTGATTCTCGTATGATAGGTTGTGTATGTAAAATGTAAGGGAAAGCGAATGGAAAATATTTGCAGTCTTTTGTATTGACACGATGGAAGTCAAATAAGTACGTGATCGGTTGACATGCGACTTGGGAGGGGAGGGGGGGATGACTCAGAAACTGAAACCTTTCAGTACAGGTTAAATATTTCAGACTTTGCACTGATGTAGTATGACGTGTGATTTTTATTGATAACTCAATAGGGATAATGACAGGGTATGAAAATTAAAAATCTAATTAGTCCGTCAGTTAGGTAATGAAAAAATAAATAGACACTATTTTTTTATTTTTTCATATAAGAAAACAATACTTATATAAAACGAATCAAAGCTTAGGAGAGGGAGGTAGCTACATCATTTTAGAGTATAAATCGTATTCAAAAGTGACGTCATGCGATATTTCAAATCTATATCTTCGAAACTACTCGTTTCCGTAAGAAAATGAAAAATACGTGTCTAATGTTTTTAAATAATCTACCAGACGGGCATTATAATAAAAATTAGTCATCTACCCTATTCTCTTTTCAACGACGAGGAACCGACTTTATTGTTTTGAAAGTGCAGCTTTTAATACCCGACAGGGTCGCAAACGCACTCGCGATACATCTGATGTTGCAAGTATTTTGGCTACGTTAAACGCACTCGCGATACATCTGATGTTGCAAGTATTTTGGCTACGTTAAACGCACTCGCGATACATCTGATGTTGCAAGTATTTTGGCTACGTTAAACGCACTCGCGATACATCTGATGTTGCAAGTATTTTGGCTACGTTAAACGCACTCGCGATACATCTGATGTTGCAAGTATTTTGGCTACGTTAAACGTACTCGCGATACATCTGATGTTGCAAGTATTTTGGCTACGTTAAACGCACTCGCGATACATCTGATGTTGCAAGTATTTTGGCTACGTTAAACGCACTCGCGATACATCTGATGTTGGAAGTATTTTGGCTACGTTAAACGCACTCGCGATACATCTGATGTTGCAAGTATTTTGGCTACGTTAAACGCACTCGCGATACATCTGATGTTGCAAGTATTTTGGCTACGTTAAACGCACTCGCGATACATCTGATGTTGCAAGTATTTTGGCTACGTTAAACGCACTCGCGATACATCTGATGTTGCAAGTATTTTGGCTACGTTAAATGCACTCGCGAATCGCGAGTGCGCGAGTTGCGAGTCGCGATACATCTGATGTTGCAAGTATTTTGGCTACGTTAAACGTACTCGCGATACATCTGATGTTGCAGGTATTTTGGCTACGTTAAACGTACTCGCGATACATCTGATGTTGCAAGTATTTTGGCTACGTTAAACGCACTCGCGATACATCTGATGTTGCAAGTATTTTGGCTACGTTAAACGCACTCGCGATACATCTGATGTTGCAAGTATTTTGGCTACGTTAAACGCACTCGCGATACATCTGATGTTGCAAGTATTTTGGCTACGTTAAACGCACTCGCGATACATCTGATGTTGCAAGTATTTTGGCTACGTTAACCACCTATATCACAAAAGAATAAATACCTACTGATATAATGAAGTCGGTAAAAATTAGATCAACTAAAGTTAAAAGGGATATTTTCCTTAGTCAAAAATAATTTATTTCGACTGTTCAATACAATAGAAGTTAAAAAATATAAAACTTTCACTAATTGATTTTATGACCAATTTTAAATTTCAATAATTTTCCACCAACTTTTTTGAAATAAGTACGCTGTTTGACGGAAAAAAACGTGACGTCTGTCGTGATGTTGTGTGTTGACATAATCTCGTACAAAATTCATAGTAAAATGCCGTTTTTGTTCGAAAAAAGTATTGATTTTGACTATATAGTTGGAAAGTACCCAATTATGTGCATTTTATTGAATTTGAGATCACATACCTAAAATCAAAAACACTCCTACTTATTCCTATTATAATCCACTAACCCAACTAAAGTCTTAAAAAAGCTCATAAAATACTCCCACCCACTTATAAAACTCCCACTTTTTCACATAAACAAAATGACAAACTAGCAAACTCGATATCTCACTGACAGTATGGACTACACTACTACAGCTACGGTAGGTACTCGCCCACAAACTTGACTCGGTACAATTTACATAAAGATGTCTACTTTCAGCATCGGAATCGAGTTAGGAGAATACTTTAAAACTGTCGCTTAGCACAGACGTCGAATCCGTTTAGAGTTTTCGGGAGTTCCAAGATAGTTAGGCATGTGGTGTGTTCGTTTGGAGAAATATCGATAACACGTTTTGTCGATATTGCCAATAATAGTGAGGAATTGAAATAGTACCCAATTATTTACTCGTTATTTACGGCACGTGTAAACGTTATCTTAGTTATCTTTTTTTATTGTAGTATGTTATATGATCTAAATTATCTTTGGCTCTCCTTGCAGAAATTATATTATCATGATATATGTTACGTTATGTATAACATAATATTTGTATGACACAACTGATACTTTTTTCAAGATAATAAATAGAAACCTTCAATATTGGCGTGTGTCGTGTTGAGTCACTATTCCACACTAACTCCGACGACAACAGCTACCATTTAACAATCACACTGTTAATCAAAGTCAAAGTAAATGACTTTGACTTTGACTACAATTAGACAAGGAAGGCACTTTTGACCGTCATCAAAAAAATTTATTAAAAGTGAAGCTATTTGCTTATTCCAAGGTGTAGATTCCTATGGAGAAGAACGAGCGAGAAACTCCATCGGTTACTCTTTTTCAATCAGGTTCACTATACAATTCTCTAGTTACGTTGTTTTATGGTTTGATGATCATGACTTTTCAAGAAACAAGCATCGACAAATCTTCTTGTAAAAGACACAACATCATAAATAAAAAAACCTATCACACTTCTTAAGTTTAAGACTATCGACAAAAAATATTCGTGAACACCGCATCCCTACCCGCCACTAGGGGCGTCCAAGTTGCGTATTGAGTTACGCGCCCTTACACCGGTCCAATCGCATCAACCCGCCTTCGAGGCCATTATAATATCCTGTTGCGAGGCAATGGTAATCTTCTTATTTACATAATGGTACTCTTGCGATGCCTATCCTCATTTGTGTGACGAGATGACGGCCGACGATAGGTAAATGGGTTAGGTTCGGTTTCTCAGGGCTTCGTTTAAACGCTAGTCTGTTAAAGATCGTTCTTAGGACTTGCGAGAAGGAAAATTAGATAGCTGTGTTTTTAAACGATTTAATGTTAGCATTAACTTGATTTGCATGACAATTGACCACCGAGATTAATTTTAGCAGTCAAGTCGAGCCAGAGACATACGGAATGTCCCGAATCCTTTCGCAGGTTCAAATGTAAGACTTCTTAAAATCCACCATACCAATACATTCGCAAATAAATTGTTTTGATTTTTGTAATTAAATTAGACAATAGATTTCTTGTTTTTCTAGAAACATCATTCGTCTAATTATTATGTTTCCAGCTTACTCACGTTACTGTCTGAAGAGGAAATCGACTAGTTTGTAAGTCATGCTAGAGGCTCATATTCATGAGCAGCATTCCCCGACCGCGGCGCGACTGTAGCGCTGCTACTGGCGCTAGAATGGCTTGAAACTAGTCGAGTTCCTCGTCAAATAATGACGTCAGTAAGCCAAAAACATAATAATTAATTTAGGATGGCTCACGAAAGTAATATAAATATTAATCGTCATTTACCCCATTAAGAGATACACCTCAGAGACTATCAACTCCCCTCTAAAAAATATGTAAAAAATCTTCCTTCCTCTAAAATGAAGATCTCCATTCCCCCAACCGGTAACAGACTACCAATACCAATGGAACGAACCCCAAACAGCACGATTTGTTTTCCCATCTCACGTACAATACGTCTTCGTCTTTTATATCAATTTAATCGTATAAATTGAAATTCAAAGAGCAGTCTACGAATCAATTACCGATGGGAGATCGGTAGCATTCAAATAACTCGATGATAGAAATGTCCTTAAAGAATGTGCGTGTGGAGAAATGTGAACCGATATATTGAGAGGCAATGTGGTAGGAAATATAGAAGTGAGACGAATCTATAAGTCTATGGCGTGCTAAAGTTGGTGTCTAGCTTGAGGTGAATGTTTGATGTAGGCTGGTTTTTGTGTTGATGCCTTGTAAAGAGGACATGAGGACAGATTGTATCCATGTGTGAAAGGCTCTATATATCATTCTTCATAATATTTAAGAAAAAACCGATTTAGAATTGTAAGTACCTAAGGTAAGTACCTATTTAAACTTACAACTAGATACATCTATACATCTAGTGCTAATGGATTAAAAGTCAAAGTCAAAGCATTTATTTTAATTAACTCGTCGAGTACCGTCTTTGTAGACACAATTATTTATTTTATTTATTTATTTTTATTTATTTATTTTTTTTAGAAAATCTACATATACAACACCACAGCTTACGCCATTAAGTTATACTGTTAAACTTATATAAATGCAATTATTTAGGTAATTAAAAACAAACTAATTAGGTAATCAAATACAAGAAATAAAAATTAATACAATTCAGAACAAAATTAACCAAAAACAAAAAAAAACTATACATTTGAATAACAAATTTGGTAATTAGAGTAATTATTGTAATTAACATTATAATCAGCTACGTATCATCCATCCTCTCACAAAATCTTAAACATTCACGACACACATCTATCCATCTCATTGCAAATAAATCACACTCTGGTGCTGACATCAGGAGAGAATTGAGCATGGTGAGTACTCGGACCAGCGGAGAATTTGCATGGGCCACTGTACGTGCTTCTGGTACAGCCAATAACGGATGTTGACGAGGTCGAAGTTGGTGTGTGTATTATAGAACAATAGGTTGCGGTCACCGGTGACCGCTTGGTGTTTGACAGTTTAAACCATAATTTGGTACTTTTGAAACGTTAACAAATACAAAATAAATAATAGTCTGTCAGTCAGTCCGTCAGTGAAGCTAGGTGAAGCTAGGTGCTCACTCCAAAATATAAATTCGAATGGAGAAGAACAAGCAAGAAACTCCATTCTTTACTGTTTTTTTTTCTTATTATTTTAATATAAAGTACATGAAAACAGTACAATCTAAAGGTACAATACATTCAGAGGTTGAATCATTATTTGTGTCTACAAAGATTTCGAAACCAAAAACCCGAAATCTTTGACTGATAAGTCCTAGACATTAAACAAATATGAGAACCAACAAACTATATTGAAACACAGTTTAGCGACCACGTAAAGTGATTAAAAACAATAACTGAAGATACCAATAGACATTTTTATACCATCATAAATATGACAAAGTAAACCTTAGTAGATATAATTTACGACAGCAATATGAGACTAAGTGATAGAGAGATAAAATTTATTCTCCTTTGCGTCACTCGATATTATTACGGTATAAAAACGGGAATCAACGGGATTATTATTGAGTTACGGTTTGATGCTGAATTGGACGAAAAGGGTTGGTCTCGTTATGGTCCTGGGTTGGGCTTTTAATAGTTTTATATGTGTTTAACAGATATTATCAGTATCGTCTTCTATGGATACCATAAGGGCAGCAGGGCCCATGTCCTCAGGGGGCCCGGAAGAACCGACAATTTCTACGATTCCCGCACGGAGCAAATCTTTGTGTGATCCACAAATTGTTGTTACGGGTCTGGGTGTCATGTGTATGTGAACTTGTATGTCCCACGATACAGGAACAGGTGAAAATCCTAGTGTGCAACGTTATAAAAAATAATATTCCCCAAGGGCCCCGAATTGTTATGTGCTCAAAGGCCCCAGCGTAGGTTAAGACAGCCCTGGATTTTAGTGCATAATAATGATGTTATTGAATATCGTACCTTAGGGATAAGAAAATTAGTAGCTGTGTTGGATCAGCGCCTGACAAAAAATTATGGCAACAAAACTCATAAAAGAGTAAAAACATGTTAAAAGTGTTACCAAAATTATTATTTGGCTTGATAAAAATTTAAATTTATTAATTAATCTCTATTTAAGTGTTCACTTACAAAATCGAAATGTTTTCAGTTCATTTACTTACCTACACATCACCGCCACCGAAATTCTTTTACGCCTCAGAAAAAAATGTCAAGCCAATCTCCTTATTAAAGCATAAAGCATAAAACCAATACATAAAAAACTATCAACAAAAATTCACTTTGAATACATAAAAAGCTTACTACGGCACTTCAACGAATCAAGGTGCGGCGATCCAGAAAAATATGCAAAGACCCCTTTTTTGGATATTTTTTGCAAAAAGGGAATATTTTTATGACGCAGACGCATCAATATTTTATGTGACATCACGTCAGGGTTATATAGAATCAATCATTCCGATCGCAAGAGGCACTTTCTATTCAAATAACGTATTTTATCGTATTTTTCCCTGAATTGGTACTTGAATTACCTATGTGATGTTGAATTTTTTTTGTGTATGTGGTTCTGGTTATGCAATGGGGGTGTCCCTAATGTGTTAGGATTAGTCACGTTTTGGGTGATAAAAATATGATGGCTTTATATCTTAAACGAATTAACTAAAAATTACGAGTAATTCACGTTAATATACTGAGAAAAGTTTTACTAATTAATTTCGAGTTACAGAGGGACTCTTCCTCATGAGCTACCGCGGTGATGTCGTGCAGTCTGTTCGAAATGAAAACGAAGTTCATATACCGCGATGACCAAATAGCATGACGTATAATAGTCTAATAAAGGTAACCTACAGTACCATGAACAAAATAAGATTTATAATTGCCAATTCTAAGAAATTTTATAGACCATACTTACAGGAAATGAACTTAGCTCTCAAGTTTAATATGAACACTGAAAGGTCGGAGACAGACAGGGTATATAATATTATCTTTTATTTTTTTTAAATTACTACCTAAGTAAGTAACTATTGTATTATTTAGTTGAATTAAACATTTTAGTAGATAAGTTAATTTTTTTTTATTCACAGGTGTTTTTACACACCGATTTGATGCGCCCGGCGTTCTGGAAAAAGACAAAGAGCCCACAGATAATCTATTGACGTTTTATGTTCCATGGCTGTCAATGTCAAGCGTCATCGGACAAGGCTATGTTATGACTATTGTCTCTATCATAATAATTATAGTTAATACCTGAAATCATTCAGAAATTGTATATTCTAATCCATGGATTACAGTATCAAACTCAAACTCAAAAGCATTTATTTCAATTAAACCATAATTTGGTACTTTTGAAACGTCAACAAATATGAAATATATAATAGTCTGTCAGTCTGTCCGTCAGTGAAGCTAGGCGCTCGTTCCAAAATGTCGATTCGAGTGGAGAAGAACGAGCAAGAAACTCCATTCGTTACTCTTTTAAAAAAAGTCTGTTTTACATTGCTCTGATACATATTCCAATATTGTACACACATGTGAGAATAATGTAAAGACATACCTGACGCAACATACAAATAACAGAACATACTACAATAGAAAAAAAACAAAACCAAGAGAAAACAAATATCTTAAGTCTGACATGGTCCTCACATATGTATACTGACAATCCATATAAAATAGTGCTTCTATACAAGAAAAAAAAATAAACTCTTGTTTAAATAAAGAAAGAAATGCTCGATGCCACAAGAAAAATAGATTGCCTTCATCGGAATCAAAGTATTAAATTACCTTTTATCGTAATCTGAACTAGGTACTGACTACATTTGAGTATTGTCCAGTGGAGCCGAACCAACACGCTACCAAGCATTCCTATCCTCAAGATAATCAATCACCCTGTAGTAAGCTTGTTTACATAATTCGCGCTTAACTCGTCGAGTACCGGTTTTGTAGACACAATTATAGAACAATAGGTTGCGGTCACCGGTGACCGCTTGGTGTTTGACAGTTTAATATATGTTTTAAATTTACTTTCATTGAGACCTAGTATGCTATTTGGTATTTTATTATAGCATTTAATACCTAACCCCTATCTAAAAGGATTTCTCTTTTACAAAATTCTATGAAGTCTCATTTACAACCACAATAGTATCTAAGACCTCGTATCAATCCGAAATCCAACATATTTCCATAATTCGACAAGCTACTGACAAACAGACGTTCTTAACGACCTGAAACCTTGAAACTTTAATATAATTCGACCAATTATCTGGTGCAAATTGTGACGGATAGCTGTGAGTGGCCCATTCAAGTCCAACTAAACAGTTATCAGGAATAATTGATCTAGGAAACTCCCGAGGGAACGTCACATAGCGGTTTAACATGCGAGGTTTATTTTAAGTCGATTTTGAAGCATAAAGAATCGTTTTATCTGGAGTTTTTTGTAATGGAAACATGTTTGGTAGAAACGTAAGAAATTTTATGAAATATCACGTAAGTATAAATGACATGAAAATACCTTTAAACCATCATGTGTTTGTGTTATTTATCAGTAAAACTGTTTTTTCGTGTAATTATTAACGATACTTTTTAATCGTAAGGACCAAAAACGCATTTAAGATTATTGCTATAACATTTTCAAAAGGCGCCTGTATTATCGACCTTCTTTTTCAATCTCATCAATATTCCAATAAAAAAACGACTTTACAAAAACATTAAAACTAGTTAGTATTTTACATTATTCTTTAGAGTGTATCTAACGAATAAGCGTAACAGACATCGCGTGCCTCCTGCCATCTAGCGGCAACTAACGAAGATTTACTATAAGCGGGAGATTTTGCTTGCCCACCGCAATTCGCCAACATTGATTTGTAGCCAGCAGATGTTGGTTTTATAGCCAATTAAAAAGCCATTACGTTGAAAAAATAATTGTTGTTTATGGACTATTTTTTTTTCCAAAATTTATTAACATTGAATAGGTGTGCGAACAAATTCCATAGGCATTGTCTATGAATTAAAATGCTATATATATTATGTTTAATATCATATCACTATACGTTTAGTAAGGTGGTCTGTAATTTATATATTAAAAAAATCAATGATTTTAGACAATAAAAAAAATGAACCTGACAGAAAATTCATAGCAATTCTAGACAATATGGCTTTTTTTAAGGGCGGAAAATCATCGAATGACTGCACCCGCCTGGGTGAGGCTGGAGGGATTGTCAGACTCTTACTGACTAAAACCCACCCCGTTTCTTCTCCTGCACGTCGAGCCGGAGCCCCGGTTACCCGTTACGTTCTCCGCGACAAGATAATAATAATATGGCTTGCGTAGTATTTTAAAACAATTTCGCAGTAATCAATAAATTAGGTTTTATGGTTTTGATGCAAACGTTTCTAGTTATCGAATATTTTGACAATTCTTTTTTTTACCTAAATTATCCTTTATTACCACACCTAAGAGTCTATTTGCAACCAACATTCATCCATTATGAAGGTTGTATACCTGTAAGTCTGTATATTCTGCATTTAGCTGCAGGTCTCCCTATGCAAACACATTAAACGTTATAGGCTATAAGACACAAGGAGTTTCTATTTTACGACTACGGCCTATGGGTTTTGTGGGGACTTTTCGTGGTGGCGATTTAATGTGGCTTTTAACGTAACATAGTGTAAAGATTCACCTGGTTTTCATTCTTAGTTCTGATAGATCCAGTCTTAGTTTTATGCTACGGATCAAAATACCAACACTTTCAAAAATGTATAATAACTATCGTGAGAGATAAATTAAAACTAAATGTATAATAACTATCGTGAGAGATAAATTAAAACTAAATTAACTAAAGGCGCGGGTTAGTCACGTGAATATACTGAATAAAATAAAAAAGCCAGTGAGCTGTGTAACATCGCCGCGACCGCGCACCGCGCACGCTACTCATGAGGAAGAACCCCTCTGTGGTTCGAAACTAGTAGAGCTTTTCTCAGTATATTCACGTGAGTAACCGGCGATTTTAGTTAATTTCAAGAATTACTAAGAGTATAAAGAATTATATCCAATCAAATATAATAATGTTACCTACCTACCTACCTTCATGATGACACTGTAAGGCAATAACATAATATAACATAACATCACGCCTTTTATCCATTACGGCCCTTGATGTCACTATACAATGTAACACCCACTTTTCACTATTTATGTTATGAATCCCGTGTAATAGGGGGTGAGCCTATTGTCATATACCGGGCACAAATCCAGACTACGTGCTACTACTGAGAATTTATAAAAAAACCCGGTAATACTTTGCTCGACCCGGGAATCGAACCCGAGGCCCTTTGCCCGGCAGTCGCACTTGCGACGACTCGGCCAACTAGGCAGTCAGATATTTTTAGAAAGGTTAAAGTTACGCTTCTAAAAAAGTATTAAAGACATCCATAGGCTTGGGCCACTGCATTCGGCAGCTAATGTTCTTCAGCACCTTAATCCTATACACAATATGTACAAAAAGAAAAACAACACAATCAACATCGCCATCGTATCGGCCCCGTATCGCATCCAATAAATTCCTCCCATCAACACTAACCGCTCGATAATTATCGGCAATACGACGTTGACGACACCCACGGGCGTCGTACGACAACGACACGACACGACACGAACTTGGATGCGATGTAAATTTATTTTTATTTTCTCAACCGTCGACGGCCATTACGAGAATTGCTTTCGATTTACTTACCAATTTGATGTTAAATAAATTGAAGTGGATATTCGTATTCGAGAATATTAAGTTATCTTTTGATCTTAGCTTGGTGAAGCTTTTAACTTGAATTTGTATTGGACGTTGTGGTTGGTTGGAATTGGAGTCACTTTTGAAATTGATTTAGAATTTAGGTAAATTGATGGTTTATGTATTGGGTACCTACCTATATGGTTGTAATACCTAGGTACGTTGATAAGGACTTGCAATTTGCAAACAACTCCACCACGATACCACGAGAGGAGAGGAGTGATACTACGGCCTCACAAAAAACCGACGTGAAGCAACGCTTCCCCAATCTCCCCAATTCCTGAATCCCCAACGATCCTCAAACTTCTAATTCCTAAAAGGCCGGTAACGCACTTGTAACGCCTGTAGTGCTCCAGGTGTCCATGGGCGACGCCGATTGCTTACTATCAGGTGATCCGTCTGCTCATTTACTTGCGATAGATAATGTTTTTTGATTTTGCCATTATCGAATTTAAGGTTAATGTGTATGTGCAGTTTGTTTCATGTCATATTGTTGAGGGTTTAGGCTAGCATTGAATAAAAATGCATATAATTAGGTAGGTAATTGAACAAATACCACAGTCCATTTGACAAACACGACCAATATTTGACCAAACTTCCCCAAAAGTGGTACCAACTTACAAACAAATGATAATCTTGTTACCAACCATACAATATGCGATTTCAAATAAACGATATTCACATAAACATTCAAAACAATATTGAAAAAAAAACCTCTTTACCAAAGACCATAAAGTTCAAAATCAATTTGCAATAGAGAGAGCTAAAATTTTCAAAAAAAGAATTCACTATTGCAACGTCACCGCAATCTAATTAACCAAGCAACGAAAAAGGAACTTTAGCACATTCAAAATAAGATTCATATTTGATTGGGGTCGGGTTATAAACAGGGGGTTTGATAAGCCGTAGGCCTATTTGTGTCGGTTTCACACTTACAACAATAGTGTCATGATTCGTGATCCCGGGATTATCCGGGAACAATCCCGGGATTACGTCCCGTTGCGGGAAACAAATGGAGTCGGCTAACGAGTGGAGGAACAAGTGTTCATACTAATAGGGTGTTCGTATTTCTAATTGTATTTATTTTTTCGCGGTTTTGCTTATATAGTAGGTATAGCAACTGAAGCGATACAATAAAATTGCAATAGGAGGTATAAAGACAAGTGCAATAAGAAAAGTTTTACTGTTATAAAATGATAGAAATGAATACCCGAAATTAAACTCGGTAGCATCAATCAAATTCCACTACAATAAATAAAGTCATTATCTTGTAATATCCGCAAACCTCGTTACAAAAACTCACAAAACCCTTGAAAAAATATACCGCAAAAACCAACTCAACCCAAGATCGAACTCAACAGCCACCCGATCAAAAATTACCCCATTACCACTCAAAACAACACACACACACCTGTGCCACACTTAAACCAAATACAATACCTTATAATCCTATTGTTATAGGACCTGTCATAGGGTATTTCCTAAAACTAATTACCCACAAACATACAAAACAAATCCAGCATAACTTGAACCCTCACTTCTGGGACATTTTCATAGTGATCAGAACTAATGGAGAGGTCTTGTTATATTGGCGATGTGTCACAAGTTAGTGGTTAGACGAATAGGACAATTATGACTGTTAATGTAACTATGCTTAGAAGACTGAGCTATCATTAAGTGTTGGAGTAAATCGTTGAATTGTTGGTTAAGTAATTTGAGTATTGACGGGTTTGAATGCGGTTTCTTCTTTTCGTTTGTAGGAACTGAGTGCCGAGCACGGATAGCTATCGCTTTTATAATTATAACTTAATAGTATCCAGCGCGTTCAGCTCTAAATGGTTTGTTGACTGGAGCCGACGGGATACTCCACAGAAATATTAAAAATTATTATTATTATTATTCTGTTTCTTCTTTATTATATCTATGGGATACTCTGTAGTGATTCGATTAAATCGTTGTCAACTGCCCTTTGTATCGATATATGTAAAAATCGGATAATCGGCGTGGTTGTAGGACTTAATATGATGTAGGTAGTTTGTTTGTAGGACTAACGATTTGACGAAATATTTCAGTTTAACATTTCATCTTTTAAACCAGCTTATTCATGACTTTGGATCTGGATATTTATCCTAAAAGTTTTGTAATTATAACCTAATCTTATTTAATTCTCGTGCGCCTCAAACAGACACCGGACCACCACTGATGGGGCCCGATAGGGCTGATGCCGATACGGGGCCGAGGAAAATGTAAAAGGTTATCGGGGCTCCGGCTCGAAGTCCAGGAGTAGGAACGGGGTGGTTTTTAGTCAGTAAGAGTCTGACACTCCCTCCCGCCTGAGGAACACATTCAATGATTCAGACTATTGCATAGGTAGTTATCGTTGTATCTGACACAAGAAGTCTTCTGTCAAAAATAAGCCGTCCTCAACTCAATCACTCGAATGCAAGCGACCTGCATTCCGTATTAACTAAAAATGTATCTTTCAAAAACACTAACACACAAATCCCTTTATTTACTCTACAGAAAAGATAAAATAAATTCCATCCGATTTTCCATTTTGGTCTGTCTGCTGAAACCGCTAACGATTTGAGCGTCCAATTCTTTGCACTCTTTTGGCATAGGCAAAATCGTATATGTCTATCTTTTTCCTACTCTAGTGTGAAATCAGTCCGACAAATTAAATCCCGCCTCAGATTATTACATAGCTCAGTGAATGTTCATAAATAACCCGTTGGGAGGAACGCGGGAAATGTACTGAACGCACTAGTTACATTGGCGGGAGTTATTTGAATTTAGAATGGTAGAGGAAAAAAATGTGGCGTCTTTATTGCTAAGTTGTAACAGCCAGGATTATTTTTTTACAAATATTGGACTTGCTATTGACAACGAATTGAATAATACTCATTTCTATAAACCGGACACAACATAGAACGGACATAACTAAGTAATTTTCGGGATTCCGGGAATCGAACTCAAGACCTCCTTTAAGTCTAAAACTGCACGGATAGTACGGCGGTTGGGCAACTGGCCGTCGAGCAACGGATCGCGGCTTCGATTATCGCACGGAACAACTCTTTGTATGAGAACTTGTATTTTTATAAACGCACCCACGACGCAGGAGAGAATACTTGTGTGGTGCAACGTTTTAAAAAAAAACCTCCTATTCAATGTTTTGCATTAAAGCGACTAATTCACTTCTACTATCGTCACAAATATTTACGTCTATAGTGATAGATATAGAAATATACAGACAAAATATTCAATAGCTTTCGAATCTGCAGTTACGAACATCCTATAGAAGGTTACGTAACGGGAAATTGTAAGTAACGGTATAATCAAAATGATTCTAATGTTGTCTAATCAAATATTTGCACTCTTACTTCATTCCTACCACCAGACAAGATGGCGGTCAAACGTCAACCTATGAAGTATTAAAAAAAATACAAACTTAAAACTTAATACTTAAAACTCAGTTTAAGATACTTAACGAAGATTAGAAAAATTGTCGCTAAAAATTTGTTGAGAATTGTATATAAAATGTAGTTCAAGTTCTTTCATACTCATATGATAATGACAAATGATTACGTTGCTTAACGTTGTTGGCCCTCTCCCAAGTTATTTGTACCATACAGTATCTCATCTTGTCCCAGTACTAGGACAATTTCTACAATACAATAGATAAATAAGTGAGTGATACCTAAGTATTGTCCCCTAATGTCATTCAATAAACTGCTTAGTTCACCGCACTTTATAAGCCAGTCATCAATATTACAATATTGGGTAGGTATCTAATACGCTCCACTCCCAAATAAGAGCATCAAAAGAAATATTCAATAAAAATTAATTAAAGCCAATGGCACTATCGAAGTAATCCTCGATTAAGCGCAAATCGTTAGTAAAGCTATATTTTATAGCGTTCTATATTTGAAATATAGGCGGCAACCGGTTCAATTAACGGAGTACCGTTATTAATGGGACGCTCCCGGGCGTCCGATTATACTCAATCTCCGGTAATCCGCGGTGGTACGGCCAGTTATACCGTAGTCGGTTAAAATTTTATTTTTGTTTATAAACTTGGTTTAATTTTGTGATGAATATGTTTATGAATTATATGCGTCAAACTTTCTACTGATAAAATTAATGGCAACTGCAGTTATAAACATTTTAATAGGTAAGAAGAGACTTAGAAACTTAAATATCTGCCTTGTATGCCTGTTTATGACCAATGTTTATCACAAGTCTCCTAAAC